>JAYKKI010000009.1:7922500-8227500 GCA_039881145.1 Druceiella hillmani
GTTGTTTTAATGTCTGTATAGCATATTTTTGTGGTAAACATTGTAGGTTTTCATATGATAAAGTATTTCAAATTTAATGTTGTTGTTTCATTTGTAAAGGTGTCTATAGCCTAAATTAAGAAAATAATTATGCTGTAGCATCCGCAGTAACAATTGGCAAGTTTGCTAATTTATTATTTTGTTCTTAATTACACACAGATTGCAAAACTTACTTAGATGACTTCAACCAAAACTGAAATCTTCTTTAATGCCTGGAATGAAAACCTAATAAATTGAAACTATTCAACTTATATCGTTATGTCAATCTATTATATTGCATTAAGTACTAGAGGCTCAAATAATTAAATAACAAACATTTACTAAATATATCACTACCATATAAATCGTTCAAATATATGGCACCGAAGAAACTGTCAAAGTCGAGAATTATTCGTTTGCTAAACAGCGTCACTTGCTGACAACATTTGAAATTTTTAGAACCAACGAATTTACTTTGCTAACGTTTTAATTAGTAATATAAAGTCATCGATAGATGGCACAATATAATTGAGAAGAATACCTAATGCATACATTTACTCTGTATATACCATATTAAACTTTCATTATAATTTATTTCGCTGAATTACTGATACTTTCATTATAATTTATGTCGCTGAATTACTGAAAAGACACTTCAGTTTTCAAATTCATTATAGATTGAGCCAACAACTATTTCGTGCTGGAAATAATATTTTTTCTCATCGACTGCATGGCAGTGGGAGATTATATATTTAGTCTTAATGGTTATTTTCATAAATATTTTCCCAAAATCTCTAATACCTTCGTTTTAACTTCTTCAATACAGATTCAGGAATGAGTCCTCATATTTAGTTGTTAATTTGTTCAATTCTTTATTTTAGGAACATTTATGTAATATTCTCGGGGTGATTTGCAGCAAAAAGCCCAGTCGATATAAACATGATATTAAATTTTTTACCACATTTTTTTTCTGTTTCCATAATTTATTAAGCCTAAAACATATTATTTTACACTTTATTTAAAGATTTAGCCTGCAAGCTGTAAGTGAAAAAAATTGTTTCTCAAAAATTATTTAATTAATAAATAACAGTTCGAAATTTAACACAGAGGAGTGTTGTGCTTAAATATCCATAAAAATAAATGAATTGAAGAAGAAGAAAGAGAATTATTTGATATATATATAAGCTCCGATAAAAAGAAGATATTTGTCTGTATATATAAAAAGAATATTTAAACAGGTAGACATGTGACTTTCATTCCACGAAGGAAACCACGGAAGTGAACCTTAAAATAATTACGATTAGATTTTATTGCAATGGTCGCTTACATATTTTAAGAAGAGAAGATATATATTTATTGAGTTGTTGTCTTCGAATAGATTTATAGACATTTTTATGAAATCTATATCTTTATCTATAGACATTTTTATGAAACTTTCTTTTCACTTTCTAATCTGTTCTATCATCCTATACGTATTTACTTTCGTCGTATATTTTACTTTCCTGCAATCAATGTCCTTATGTCAATATTTTCATGTTTACGAAATAGAATGCTTTTGATACTCCGCAGATATCATGTTTGACCGTCAAATAATACTCTTGAATCTTAAGATAATTCACCATATCTAAGATCACTTATGTAAATTTTTGTAGATAATCCTTCTCAGCTTGTAAATATCCACTGAATTCATACTGACTTGGAAATATTTATATTCAATTTTATTAGAAAATATACTTATATTGATTCTAATTTGTAAATATCAAGTCTAAAGCCGTGGGCAGTGATAGCATATATAATTTTGTTCTCGAACTTGTAATCGGATGATATATAAATTATGACTGCTACGTTTCCTTCTCATTAGAAAAAGAGATCATTTAAAGTCAGTTTAAAGATTTCCTCCAATCTCTGTCTTATTACAATTATTTAAAATTGTCTGGGGTGTCATACGTGACTAATTAGTGTAATATTTAAGTAAATAACAATCAATGTTCACCTGTGTTGATCTCATTTCTTAGCTTTAGTTCAGTATGGACGTGAGTGCTATTCAAATCTTCCACACGGGTAACAAATTCATGTTTCTGGCTTCAGAGTATATTATCACTTTTACAAATTTAGATCAGGGATCTAATTTATGCTTCATTCGTGATTGGCGTATTTTTCATATTTTTCTTTACTTTACAATATTTTGAACAACTCACACAGATCTTACCACGTTTTCAGATTCATGTATTAATCTGCCTATACACTAATTGTTCATTTTGAAATCTGACATATGTTTCTTGTCCCTGAATATTTTTTTATGAATATATCTTTTATGTTTACGTCACGAGGTTATGGAATTTATGTCATATGTGTACTTTTAAAAACCATCTCGAAAATTTTTTATTTTGATTGAAAATTTGTCTTCGCTTACACTAATTTTATTATTCTGTTTTTTCCCATGCATGGGCCTTTTACTTTTTCTTCTTATACGAAATCAATTTTTTTTTCATCTGAACCGATAAAAGTTGCGTATAAAAAGAAGTAATAAAATGGAGAGCGACATTAATGGACACGGCATTCTGTCCTGTCGCGTATCCAGAGCAGCTTAGTTCGTTGGTCTCCTCTTGATTTACGAGCTGTTGATTTTCTATATAGGTTCCATTCAAGTATTGGTAGCTTCATCTGTGATGTGATCTAGTCGCCGCGAATAAGGCGTCACATACTATTGACATGAGGTTGCAAGTGCCTTTAGAAGGTACCCACGACCTTATTGCAATATTAAGGTTTTAATGTGGTTGACGTTCCGAGATGTTGATATTCTGAAGGGATAACGAAACTTATGGTCTCTAAAAATATATCGAGTAAATTTATCGCTTATTAATATCAGGTAGTACTTTAGGAGAATATTGTGTGTAACCTCTTGGCTAGAGTAAACAAAAATTCATTTCATATCTTATTTAAAGAGTACGATTTAATCAATTCAATCGAAAATAAACTCATGATACCACAAGAGAATAAAACCTTTAATTCTGCCTAAATCGTATTTATTTAATATATCTACTGAGACACAATTTTGTAATTTAAATAAAATTTTAAACAGACGAATTTAAATACATTTGCAATCTGAAATTTTTATAAGTGTATCGGAATAATTGTGAAGTCCGATAAAGACCCCAAAGTCACCTGTAAAGTTGCAAAAATTGTTGAACTTTAAAATAAATAGGGTCCCTATTTTTGTTTTGAACCAAACATATCTATGCGAAACACCATTGAAAATTATTCACATAGCTAAACAACTCTTGTCTAAACATTTAGAGCAAGAAGCAATTACTTTTGAAAATTTATTCCAATTAAATTGTTTTCATCGCTGTACAACGTGTTAAGGTACAACTTCCTTTTACCTATTTTATTTATCCGCCAATTAATACATATCTCTTAATCTATACTGTTAATAAAATTGTAACAGGAAGAATTCCATATCTGGAAAATAATGTAAAAAGAGTGATTGATGTACAGCATAGAATGATAGCAGAAACCAGAAAACCTGTTTTTAGAATTTTCCTCTATCTGTCTGTATGTGTGTTAATTTGTTCTTCAATCACGCTAAATCTGCTATACGAATTTTGTTGAAATCTTGGTAACAGGTTATACCGTCAAGCAACATATATGAAGACGTTTATCGGGATATTACGTATATAAAAAACCCAATGACTTGGTAAATATTATGATGCTGACACTTGCGTCGCCATATATTATTGTTTTTAGTAAACTTTATGATCATAAAGATCCGACAGAAAAAAAAACAAGAAAAAATTATGACTTTTATTATGCCGAATTTCACGTGAACCGAGTGACGTCGGCATAGCTAGTATAAATCTAAAACAAATAGTGGTGAAAAGTATGTGTCTGCTGCCATAGTTCTTATAAATGATATTATTTGAAATAGAGTGTCAAACTTTACAGGTGTCATCACTTCATAACCGCTTACATTATTTTATAACGTAAATAATATTTATATATCCTTCGTATCTCAGCAATATGAGAGAACGGTTTTATTATTATTTACATTTTAAATTGGTGACAGAATAGGACTTAATCAGAACAAGATCGATATTATTTATAACACAATTAATAATTATTGAATGTTATTTATAACACGATCAAATTATTACACAATTTTATTACGCAATAAGTTTTGTAATTATTTAAACAAAATATGTCAGTTAATTTAGGGTTAAAAACGATTGATCCCGGTAAACATGTTTGTAAAAATGAGAGTATACGAAATGTTTTGTAATATTAGTAATATTGATCAAATATCTCCCCAATTTTTTTATAAAGAATTAAACCAATTTTATGAGAATTAGAAAAATTGAGAGGGAGAAAAGATACAATAGAATTGTAACTGGAAAATCATTGTAAACAAAACATTTTTACAGACTACATAATATGAGATAAACAAGTTAATAAATAATTTTTGTATTGAAGAGGTAGAACGAATTTAAAAAAAAATTGTAACCATGTTTTGATTTTTTGTTTATCCTGTTGGGAAGATCTAGATGTTCTCATTTCATAATTATGTGTTCTTATTTCTTAATAATAAATCTCAAGTGGGTAGTCGTGGCAGTCAACGAAAATCAATGTTTCTCTATTAATAGTGTTTAAGTATATTTCTTCTAAATTTGAATTTGCATTTTGGCTATTTAAATTTATTAAAGTCAACTGTATTAAAGAAAACACTGTGAACTAATTGGCGGAGTTGATTAATCGTGGCGGTATTTCGAAAATAATTTTTTTGAAAGACCAATTAAATAGAAGTAGCTGTATAAATACTAACATATCTAATTTCATATAAAGACTACATAAAAACATGCCACTTATTTAACCTAATAATAAAAAATGTAAATAAAATGCTTAAAATTTGTTAAAAATTAAAAATTTATCACGGGGAAAGTTCAGTGCTAAAATAATAGAGATAATAATAAAAACTAGAAAATTAAATATTTGTGGTGACGCGTATATCAAAAACTAAAATTGTAAATGTAAAAACACATGACAATTACAATAACGATACCAAATATAAACTAAATATAAACAATCAGTTTATATAATCTAATAATATAAAATTAATAGGGAAAAAGACCTGTAACAAAAACATATGAATTCTTGAATATTGCAATATTAGATACGAGAAAATTAAAAATTCCCAAATCTTTATCAGAGCTGGAGATAGCACGAGAAAACATTAAACGGGACATATTAGGGACCAGTGAAATGTGTAGAATTAAAAATACAATAGACGATAAATCAGCCTATACACTTTTTTAAATAGAAGAAGCAGGACAGAGGGGTTTCGGCTTTCTAAGAAAAACCCACCTAAAACAAAGGATTTAATTGAATTTTCGGAATGAATAGCAATACTGTATATCAATATACTTAGCTTCAGAAAGATGCGTAATATTATTCAAACTTACGCACCGACAGAAAAAATTGATAAATTAGAAATCCAAGCTCTGTCAGATGTAACAAATAAATTTTCAAACAACCATGTCATACTAATCGGGGACTTCAATGTATATGTTGGTACAAAATTTGGCTATGAGGTGCAAATAATAGGAAAATGTAGATAAGGAAAAAAGTGTCAATAGTCAGATTACTTTTAACTTCCTAATGATATGTTATTTGTTCACAAAAGATTAGAACTGCAAATAGATTTAGGGGTAATTAGATAGTAATTATGAAAATGAAATAGGCTGTCACAAGCCACCACAATTTTTTTTCAAAATAATTTAGTCCTTTGGAAATTGAACTTTATCACAAACCATCGAAGTTTTTCCATAATAAAATCTCCTAATCTACCCAGAAAACATACGAAAAATATCCCAAAAGAAATTTTATCGAAATAACAAATGATAAACAAGCTACGTAAATATAGAAACAAGATTAAAATTTTACAGGGAAACGCCGCAAAAAAGTCTGACTATTTAAAGTATACCCAAAATATACGTCAACTTAATCAAAAAGATATACGCAAACAGCAAAGCAAGAATACAATTGGAAATGACGGGCCTAGAGTTCCAAGTAAAAAGAGGTGTGAGGCAAGGAGACCCAATGTCACCCGAATTATTCTTTGTAGTTCTGGAGAATGTATTCCGTGAATTAGATTGAGCTCGCCCTAAATTTTACATTTCTTACTAGCTTCATTCCTTTATCAGACCGATACCAAGACACCAATTGCATTTACTTCAATATAATAAATACGATATATATTTAAACTATCTCCTAAGATTCTATGCTTTAACTTCTAATAATAATTTGTTTAACTATTTCCCTGAGCTAACGAACGCAAGTACACCTTTTAATGTGTTCCTTTACACAAAGAAATTGAATGCAATCTTTTTGCATGCATTTTCAAGATGTAACTTGTGTGAAAAGTGCGTTAAAAGAATTTGCACGGCTGAATGCAGTTAAATTAAAGAAAATATATACCTTTGAATATATATTTTCTTTAATTTAATTGCATTCAGCCGTGCAATTTCTTTTAACGCACTTTTAACACAAGAAGTTTCACAATCTAATCTAAATATATTATTTCTAAAAGGTGTTTTTTGGTCGAGCGGCTCGATCTTTTTAACTACTGCACCAAAAAAAATAAAAAAATACCCACTTAAAGCTTATGTTTTCTACTTTGGGCGAAAAATATAAAAAAATTCGAAAAAAATCTTTTTGTTAATAAAAAAATTAATTTTTATAACAATTGGCATGAGCGCCATCTGTGGGCGACACATCAAATATCTTAGCCAAATTGTATACTTGGAACACGCTAGATGGCGATATAGTGCGAAGACTTCGCACGGGTCAGCTAGTCATTTATATTGTGAATTTAAATAAAATACAAAAATGTATTAACAACAATTTTTATAATGTATTTTGTCATGTAAACATGTAATAAATTACTTCAAGAATAACTACGACACTTTACTGCTTTATACAGTTTTGCTTGCTTATTTTAAATTTAATTTAAGTTTGCATTATTAAGGTTTGTTAATATTAATTTACAATAATTATGTTATAATTAAATTGCAATTTTGCAATGAAACAGTCTAAGTTTTTGGGTTAATTCAATGAATCAAGTAGACAAGATACATTATATGGCAATGTATTTACCTTTTTTATACATTTACTTACGGATTGATCATAAATCGGTACATGGCCATGACATTGTTATATAGAAGAGATTTTAAGAGTTGTTTTTTGAACTTATTTTTAATTTTGACTTTTTTTACATTTTGTACATATATTTATCTGGAGCAATTTATGTTTAAAAAAATGCATTTTTACTTTCAAACATTATACCCTTAGAAATACTAATATTGTAAAAATTGTAAGAGGGACTGAAATCATTCATTGTATTTTTTAAACCCCATTTACTGCTTATTTTAATAACATTTTTTTAGGGTTTAAAATCAGTATTAAAACTCTATGAACAATATATTTTTGTCTTTCATCAAAATATCTAATACCCTTTTATTAAAAGTCATGGGGATATTGAGGATGTACGTTTCTGATAAAGTAAAGTATTTCTAAAACATAAACTTGATGGCAAACCGCACAGGCCTTTTTCATATGTTTTTAATGTTCAAAAATATAGAAAATTAGTTAAAAAATAAAGGGTAACCCTGATTTATGGTCAATATGTTTTTGTATTCGGTTTGTTGCGACTAGTTTTAGGCGAATTCCCTCATATATTTTTCCCTCGTATATTTTGTAATATACAAACTTTTTCATACATTCCTCACAAATTAAAGTTCAACCCTCTTTCCTATTTTTTTATGAATGTTCTCTTAAACACATGTTGTTGGAGCATGCTACCTCAATGGAAAATTAATCAATGACAATAAAAGTAAAACAACTCCGAAAAAAATATGTCTATTACCAAACATGATGTTGATCTAAGGATTGTTTGAGAGTTAATAATAACATTTTCTTTTGTTTAACAAGTCTTTTTCTTCTAAACGAGCAACTATGATGGTGAAAATAGTGAAACAAGGGTCTCCCATATGTACAATTTATACGCGTGGATGTGTGTGTGCGTGTGTGCGTGACATGTGTACGTGTGCGTTTGTGTGTATCTGTGTTTATGCGTGTGTGTATGTGTGTGTGTGTGTCTGTGTTTGTTTGTTTGTGTGTGTCTATGCCTGTGTGTGTGCGCGTACGTGAGTGTGCTTGCGCATGTGCTCTGGTTTTATATTGTACCCAAGAAATTCATTTCGATAACACCTCAAAAATCAACATTGGGAACAAATTCATTTCATTTCAATGACATGACCCCATTCTACGGCCAAATAACGGTTTATTTATGAAAGTGGCTCAACTTTCTAATTCTCGTTATTATAGTCGCTTGAATAAACGCAACGTCTAGTACAAAAAGCATTTAAGGATTCATAGCATTTTTATTAAAGTATGGCGACTTCGTCCGCATGAAATTCTAAAATTCAAGTTCAGTGTTTCAATCCGTTTATATTTTGTCTAAACTAATCGTTTCCGTCTAATAGAAGGATAGACATCGTGCGGGCCAACTTTCACTCCCTCCTCATGTTCCTTTGCCCTGCATGTTCCTACAGCCCGCCGCTGTCCACCATCCATGTCGTGCAGATTTTATGCAACTTTCTACGTAAACTTTCATCATCATAACTTCGAAATCGTTTGAAATATACAGTAAATTGATCCGAAGGTTACAGTCTATAGTATTTGAGAGTTAAGTATAAAAAATATAAATAGAGCAGGTAAAATAAATATACCTATAACCTTAGTATTTCCCGGATTAAATTCATTCGTAAAATCAGACCAACATGCAGACATACAAATTTCATTAATTTAAAACCGTTTCAGTATCCGAATATGCAAAAGCAAAAAGTATTTGAAAGTTGAAAATTGGAAAATCACAAAGAGCTATTTCAATTTTGTTTGTCGGTATAACTTAAGAATACAGAACATTATTTTTGCCATTTAAATATCTTGCCAAGTACATTTTTAGAAGCGTAAAATATCGTGAATTTATCAAAATCTATTAAAATCATTGCTATAATTTTCCAGAAAATTTATGATTTTTTTCTGGAAGGGCTGTTTTTTGGTAATCATTAGTTTATCAATTTCAAAAAAGACCTGGGGTAGTAGTCGTTCAATCATTTTTATGAACATTTTTGGTAATATCTCCGGAACTATATTGTACATGTTACGAAAAAATGTTTTTGAAATCTTTATATTTTTCACACATGTGAAAATAAATTTTTGAATAATTCATTGATGCCTTTCAAATTGTTTATTTGAATATATTTGAAAATCGCATTTGAAATGTATACGCATTAATATGCTTTACTACATTTCGACATCGCACGGCTTCTGCGAATTATTTAATCTAGGAACTTGATAAAGCATAGTCGTATTTATGCGCCTTATGCCCATATAATTCAACAGCTAGGATGCACGACAATCGTGTGTGAATTTACATACTTTCCATTTTATTTCCTTTTGTGGTAAAGAATTCTAAAATTAACTAATTAATTAATAATTTAATTAATGAATTAATAATTTAATTAATTAATTAATAATTTAATTAATTAATTAATAATTTAATTAATTAATTAATAATTTAATTAATTAATTAATAATTTAATTAATTAATTAATAATTTAATTAATTAATTGAATAGGCCCTCCTAACAGCAGGTTATATAATTTATACCGTGATGTCATTTACGATGTCAATGAGAAATAAATGTTTTTTCAATGCATTTCATCATGATAATAAACTAATTCCAATTTTTACACACAAGTTAATCCATGACAAGATGATGAGTCAAGGATACATCTGTTCAGTACAAGTAGAACTGTTAGTACGAGGATTCTACACACCATATAAGTTTAAACTTATAAACCTAATTCTGTAGATCTATTGTTAAGTTAATCATTCACAGTCTTAAAATGAATAATTTAGTCGCTTCTAACTTTTTGGTTTATTAGTGTACATTAACCAAAACAATTTTCCTTAGTAGTGTTTAATGACTATTTACGACACGATCTTCAAGTCTTCAGTGGGCAGTTTTAAAGAATAACTCGTAAAAATTTTCAACAACATTTAAAAATTATACAAAACAATAGATTAAATAGGGTTTTGGGTGGGTTTTCTCAATTTTTACGATAGTAGTTTTTATTAAATTTTCGAAATTTAAAGGAAGTTGAATTTATTACCTTTCGATTTATTTGTAATATATAGGCTGCATTGAAAATAACCATCACCCTCATACAAACAATGCTCCCTCATACAAACAATGTTCTTGCTCAAAAGGCAATAAACTCAATATTCTAGAAACGTTAAGAATAAATATACATATAAGAGACACCAACGTTAATATACTAAATGACCAATTCAATAAAATATCGTCACCCATACTCAATGTCTTCTAGACATACCATAGTTAGACAACATTGATACTTCATTTCAATTCAAATTATTTCAGCCGGTCATACATCTAAGGAGACACATCACAAAAGAAAAAATGGAAGATATGTCTAAATAGTTATATAATCTCGGTGCAACCATTAGATGCTTGTACCATTGTCGAAATATATTACTAAGATCAAAATCTCTTCAATTTACTGCCTACACCTGAATACTTTATATTGTATAATTTCATGGGATAATATCAATTTAATTTATTACTCGTACTAAAATTCTTGTACAAAGTATAAATTTGAAAAATATAATAAAAACTATTAATACGAAAATTGGTAAAACCCAATCAAACCCTATTTCCACACTTGTTTTGTATAATAGATCAATGCTGTTGGAAGTTTTTACGAGTTATTCTCTTCAAATTTCTCACCTGAAGATGTTGTCATAAAATGAAACCTACGTCGTGTTCAGTAATTTAAATAAAGTAGATATAATACACGTGGTTTCAATTACTTGTGAATAAAAATTAAGTGATAATTTATAAAGATCAAAAGCAGAAGTACAACCGCAAAGCTTTTCGGAGATAAATAGGAAAATTGCGACGCGTTTTCCTAGTTGAAATGATATTATTCACTTCATGCTATTTGATTCAATTTCCGTATTCATTTGTGTCATCAAAACCTGTATTTGCCGCGCAAAACGCAAATCTAATTTGTTCCCCAGGCCCCTTGTTTATTTCGCGTTGCTGATATATTTTTGTGAAACCTTGCAAGATAAGTGGCTTTGGCCAGGATATCGATTTTTCATTAGTTTACGGTTGTTTGTAGTCTAAAATACTTTTTAATATTTTTCGAATAAAATAGTTGCGATACGCAAGACCAATGAATGTCTTTGTCAATATGATCTTATTTTATTAAAATGACATTAGAAATGATAATTAAAATCTTCATACCCCTTCCAAAATGTTTCATACTCAATTTCCGTTAACCATAAAGAGTACATTAGTATTCTTTACAACATATAAATTTATAAAAGTTATAATTGATGAAATCGTCAATTAATTTACCGTTTTTATTTAATACATACTAAATTTGATAAAATTAGTAGTTCCCCAGATACATTTAATTTTATGAAAATAAATAAAGCAACACTGCACTAAAATGTGATTTTAATAAATGGGCTACTATATTTTTCTTTTCTAGTTTAAGTAAATATAATCTATGAAAACATTAATAAAGTTATATCATACTGTAAAAATGATAGACGTTCCAGTCGGGAGAATGCTTACTCGAGTGTATGTTTTTTTTCATTCACGTTCACACGACACGGAAGAAATAACATAGAAATTATCGTTCATCCGCTTTTTTCCTTGAATGTGTCGAGATTCACCGTACTCAGCAGTGGGATGCAAACACTGCTTAAGTATTCTGCGCACTTAAACCAGTACAGGGAGGATATATCCACAACGTTGGAAGAGGAACCACGTTTAATTGATTCCATTATTTTAGTGAGTTGTGTTATGTAGCGGGTCCTTATTGTCTTTATTTTATATTTAATATCTTCTTCTTGTGCTTCTAAGTTTAAATCACTGATCAAAGTTTTCACAGATTTGTCCGCATTAATCTTTCTGTGTTTGTCGAGCTTGTTGTTCTAAATATATTCATAATTTTATAAATTCTCCAAGAATAGCAGGGTGTTTTGACCGTTCCTCTTGAATACTATTTTATCACATAAACATACAGAATGTATTTTATTACCCGTTATTAGTCGTCCGATCTAGAACGTGAAACAAAACGACCGAACTCGGGGAACGTGATCAGATGTTTCACCTACGTTCATTTGGAGCGCTAGTGAATTATGCCGAATACCGGAATCCAACATCATGATATTGGTTCACTGATGTATGTATTGGTCACGTTTAATTAATGTCGTGTTCAGGCGTTTCGCATCGAATGAAAGGTGATAAATTAAAAACGGAAATTAATATAAACAATTATATTAATATAAGTAAGTGGACCGTCTCATATTGTTTTAAGCTGAAATAAAATGTATACATTAATTCAAAATCATTGAAATGTATCGAAAAGTAAATTTCTATTAAACATATTTTACTTGGGGGATATTATACTGAGAGTCATTACCCGAAATGCTCATTTAAACAAACGAAATTTTAGTATATAATTTCATTTTAATTAAAATGTAATCTGTTCCAACATTGCAATATATTTACTGCTTTTCATTAAAGAAATAAATTTAAAAATATGTAGAAGAAAAATATGGAATTTTATCGGCCATTCATAAAGCTCTATCTTACCATGCTGTGGAATATCCGCTACTGATGTCGACCTGTTTGGAGGAGCATTTTTTTAAGGTAATTTAATCAATGGCCGCTGAAATGTTTCGCTTCTTGTAAACATGAGGATTCTGTTACCATTATATTGATGCAGGCAATGGACGCATAGGCATGCATATATATATATATATATATATATATATATATATATATATAGAGATATATATATTTATATGTATATACATATATATATATATATATGTATATATATATATATATATATATATATATATATATATATATATATATATATATATATATATTGTTAATGCTGTTCCATTTCATCCTTACTAAACCTATATTATTCCATAAGCTTTTAAAGGTTTCATCTTGTCATCGGCATAGTGGGTAGCTCAATGACACATATCTTATATAATCGTCATATTTTCGTAAATATTGGGGGCTGACTATTTTTGAACAAAGGTAAACAGTCACTTCATTTTAGGGATCAATCTCTTCAATTTCTGGTAGAATTTAAAAATAGATATTTACACATTTTTTATGAAAGTGTTTACTAAAAAATGGGGTTTAAAAATATGTCCAATATATCTTGGTAAGCTGGAATATAATCTGTGGCAAACTCAGCCTTCAAAGAAGTAAAACGCGTGAAATTTACCTTACCTTATTATTTTATTATTCTGTATTTATATGAGGTAGTGAGTAAAATTATAATTACTCACTACCTCATATAAGTACATAAGTATTTTAGCCAAAAAATTAGTGGCAGTATAACAGTCGTATTAATAGTTTCGGTAAAGTAAATTAAGCAAGTGACCACTCTATAAGTGTGTCGTGCTCAGTGTGTGTGTAAATACAGGTGTCCAGTGGCAGATTTCAATGTTTGAAAAATTGTAAAAAAAAACTACACCTCTAATACAAAGTAGGTTTATTTTAACTTTATAACAACAAATGTGGATTTCAATTTTTAAAAACCACGTTTTCCAAATGGCGGCCATCGAGCATGACACACTTTTCGAGTCTAGCACGCATGTTTTCAAAAACGCTGTTGCAGAGCGACTGGGGTATCCTACTGACTTCGGCTCGAATATTTTCTTTAAGTTGTGTCACAGTGCTCGGATTTGTTTTGTAAACAACGGATTTTAAGTATCCCCATAAGAAAAAGTTACATGGGTTTAAATCGGGTAACCTAGGTGGCCACGGTACGGTACCGTTTCGGGATATGTTTTTTTCTGGAAATAACTGCCGCACTGCAATCATGGACACATTAGCAGTGTGAGCTGTGGCTCCGTCCTGCTGGAACCATGTGTTTTGGTTGAAGGTAGTCCATACTATTCTGTAGTTCTACTCTGAAAAAGTCATTTAACATCTGTGCATATGTTTCCGAATTCACAGTTACAGTTTGGCCACGTTGATTTTCAAAGAAATAAGGCCCTATGATTGCAGATGCAGACATGGCACACCAGAATGGTACTTTAGGCTTATGTAAAGGCTCTTGATGCATTTGTCTCGGGTTATGGACATCACAGTAACGAAAGTTCTGCTTATTCGCATATCCTCCAATGTGAAAGTGAGCTTCGTCACTACAGAATATGTTGCCAATCCGGGTAGCAGTACGAAATCTCAACAACATCACCTCCGCGTAAGTTTTCCTTCAATCAAAGTCAGAATCGTGTAAATCTTGAACAATTTGAATTTTATATGGATGGAACTTGAGCTTTTTTCGCATTATTACCTGTAAAGTTGATTTCGGAATTCCCAATATCGATGAACGTGTACGCAGTTATAAACGGGGATTTTCAACGACAGAAACCATAACACGCTCGACATTTTCATCCGTGGCTACCAATGGTGTAGGTCCTGGCCTGGGCCTATTTAATGTTGATCCTGTAGCTCTGGACCTTGCTACCCGGACGATGACTGAATGAGGTTGATCGATGGTCCATCACGTAATCGACGAATACTGTAACGATTATTAAATCGACGGCGTGCTACAAACAGCAAAAATCCACTCGAAATGTACGCCTCGACGGCAAAAGCGTGGTGCTCTCCACTCCACTGTTCCATGGCTACTAAAACATCCGCACCGCTTGCGCTTCTAACGACGCCCCCCGCGCCCCTCTTATGTGTTGCGTTCAGAAACTATGTTTGTTCAAACTTTGAAATCTTCCACTGGACAACCTGTACGTTAAATTCACGTAGTCATACTTCATACTTATAGTTTATTTATTTCTAATACATACTCGTACGGGAGAGTGTAAAACGGTCAACTCAAGCGCAAAACTAACGAAGGAATATTATTAATAATTGTTATTTTCTCGTATAAACAATGAGGTTTACGATATTAATACGAATAAAATGTCAAAGTTATATTCTCTACAATAAAATAAAGAAAAATATAAAGACAATTTGAAAAGAAATACATGGTAGAAATACTGGAAGTTATTCCAGATAAATTTTTACTTTCCAAAGAAACACATCTTGGGCGGTGCTGAAAAAAATCAGTTCAAACGAAGTGCCGATTACTGTGCTATCACAATTCACTTAATCTTTTACATTTAAACAATGGCTACTTTATTGTCTTCCTTACTTTTTAATGCAGCTTACCTATGTATAGGATTTTGTATTATAGAATATATTTCTCGTGAATGATATTAAAATATACATTGAAAGTTCTATATTCAGTACGCTCTTGACAGGTGGTTGTGGTGGTTAAATTAAATGGGGAGACGTCGCTCATCCCGCGATTTCCTGCCATCGTTTCCTGTTTGTCTTCCCTCTAGTACACTACTGCAAGGAACGGCATATAGCAGATTTGATCTGGTCAGTCCATCGTATGGATGGTCGGGTGCCTTCCATTCTATTCTGTAAAACAAGACGAGCGATGGCTCATGGTTTTTTCTCGATATGTGTCCGAAGAACTTGAGTACGTAAATTTTCTCTTTTGTGGACAGCTTCTATCTGGTACCCACCTCCCGAAGTATGGAAACATTTGTCCGGAATTCGGTCCAAGATACTCCAAGCATTCTCCTCCAGCGTCACATCTCGCAAAGAATTAATAAATTAAGATATAACAAATACCAGTACTATAACTAAATACAACAATATAACTTAACTTTATAAACTTTTTTCCATATTTTAGTAGCAACTTTTATGCCTACTAATTTGAAATCGACAAAGGTACAGGTGTAGTGTTAAAACTTCTAAAAAGAATGTATTCAAAGCAATCACTTCTTTTTAAATTATGGATGTAAACCAATTTTTGTATAATTCCTTTGTGAAACGTTGAAAGTTTTGGAAAAATAATTTTCCATTTTCCATTTCATTGTAAATCAACTTGTCAAGTATTTTGTTATTGACCGACCATTATTTCAACAACATTTCAGCTCTCGATGACTTTTGACATCATCATACATAATAATAAACACAAAACAATTGTTAAATTCTGTCTTCGACTTAGTTCTCCACCGTAATTTGACAACTGACAAGTCGAGACAACTTGAAATGATAAAATATTCCACCAAAACCAACAGCGATATAATGTCCTAAAGTTTTGAAAGCAATATCTTTGAACCACCGCTGCTACTTGTCAGACGTTTGTCCAATTTAAGACCATTGTCAAAATTAAACCCGTCACCTCCGGCGTCAGTTTCGAAAGATTGTATTGACGAGGTTTTGACTGTAATCAAACTTTTACGAAACTGGTGGGTGAAAATAGAAAGTGAGGAAATATTACGCTTCGAGATGGTTTATTGGTTTTTCTTGATGCAATTTTTGAACTGTTGAATGAAAGTATCTTTACAATTTTCATCAAATGGCAATTCTCATTTCATCGTACGACTTGTATTTGGCAAGTATATAAATAATATATCTTAGGCAGAAGAATTTTAAAATTTTGATTTATTCCAATTCTTTCCGATGTTCAACATATTTGGCGTTAATTTTGTAGACATTCATTATTCACAATACGTTAGTTGACTCATTCTAAATGTTGATATTTTGCGTATAATATTATGAAATACAAGTAAATTAAAAACCAGTTTTTAAAAAAATTTAAAAATTTATTGAAAAATAACCCAGTTATAGGAATCTAAATTTGAAGTTACGGATAGGGTTGAGTACATCCCTGTCTCTTTTCCTCTTATAGAATATAATGTGCAATATTAAACATGACCTCACAACACAGTATTCGGTCGTAAATCTAAAGGTTAAATTTAAACTTTTATAAATCGGTCAATTTTATATATATATATATATATATATATATATATATATATATATTCTATATATATATTATATTTATTATATATATATATATATATATATATATATATATATATATATATATATTCAAACATCTAAGGAAATTATTTCAAAGCAATATGTTGATGTTGTGCACTAAATTGGAAAATGCCTTGTGAGACACACTTGTTTTAATAAAGCTCATTTTGAGTTTCTTTTCTATTGTAAGTAAACACCTAATTTTTGTTTTTTTATAAATGAAAGAATAATTACAATATATTACAAATATTAAATTTAATCTGGTCTAGGCAACATTTAAAACCTTACGTAATTGCTTAATTATGTGCTTATTGTTAAAAAAAATGTAAATATAAAAGATAATTTATTACGCTATAAATTGGATTAAAAATGTATTCTTTGCGTTATGGAATGTTAATTTAATTAAATAATGCCTACTACAAGTCAAGAAATTGTGCAAACATTTACCTAAACATAGAAAATTTTGTACAATGCATTTAAGTACTTTGTTATGTCAATTAGGTTTACGTTACAAAGCAAACGAATGCTCAACTATATCTCAATATCATGCGACGTCTTCCCTACTGTGACTAGATCCCATCAATCACGGAGCAACAATATTTGGACGGAGGTTGGGAGGTAATATCAACAACTCATAAATCAAGAGGTCGCCCGAAGAACAGAGTTTCCATTCTGTCTAAGGCGACGTCCATTAATGTTGCTCTCCAGTCTCTTATTTATTTGTTATGGCGTTACGTGTGTGTGTTTGTTATGTAATAACCTGTATATATAAAAGCAACGTTACGATCGTATTTGTGGTTAAGCAATACAAACATAATTATGTTAATAATTTTGTAATTTAATAAATATAAGCAACCCTTATCTTTTTTTACATAATATTTTACAATAATAAAAATGGCACAAAATTCATCAATTAGGAGCATCTCAATTAATCGGAACATTATTTAGAGCACCTTTGAACAGTGAAATAAAGAAGACGTAGTCATGATATAAATAGTTTGATAAATAGTGCGTAATTAAAAAATGACACAATTCATCAAAACTTTTTACCTTCTAGATGTTTCTGTATATGAGCATGTAATATATATTGCATGACTATACTCCTTTGCTGATAGAACTACAGAGGCGGCAAAGTTCAAGCTCTCCTATTAAATAAATTAAACTTTAACTTATATTAACCATGGTTATTAATATCAAATAAATATATTTGTCTTCGATAACACTTCCAAGCTTCAATTACATTATGACAAAATTTATAAATCTTTTTAATTCGATAATCATTTTTGCTTCACTATCTTTTATATATACTTTCTTTTTATTTTTTATATCGAATTTAGTAACTTTCGTAAATATTATTACCTATAGAATTTCGATGATATCAAAAATATAACTTCTTTTAATAATATCAAAAATATAACTTCTTTTAATAATAATAACACATATAAACATAAAATAAGTCTAAACAATTATTTTGATTATTTATGGAGATATTACATTGTGATTATTACTCTGTTTTACCGAAAAGTAACACTCAGTGGATGAGGGTCGATCCCTTCCTGACCACTTTTTTGTAATTTTTTTCAGTCATAAGTTATATGTAAACTACATTATATTAAGTATCGACGTTGTTCCATTAGAGAGGTTCCGTTTTATTCCTTTCAGCCACGTCTTCTTCATTTCAATGTTCAAAGGTGCTCCAAATAATGTTCCGATTAATTGAGAAGCTCCTAATTGATGAATTTTGTGCTATTTTTGTTATTGTAAAATAGTATATAAAAAAACGATAAGGGATGCTTATATTTATTAAATTACAAAATTATTAACGTAATTACGTTTGTATTGCTTAACCACAAATAAGATCGTAACGTTGCTTTTATCTATCCAGGTTATTACATACCTCACACATACACACACACGTAACGCAAACAAATAAGAAGCTGGAGAGCGACATTAATGGACGTCGCCTTAGACAGAATGGAAACTCTGTTCTTCGGGCGACCTCTTGATTTATGAGTTGTTGATATTACCTCCCAACCTCCGTCCAAATATTGTCGCTCCGTGATTGATGGGATCTAATCACAGTAGCGAAGACGTCACACAATATTGAGATCTGGTTGCGCATTCGTTTGCTTGGTAACGTAAACCTAATTGACATAATAAAGTACTTAAATATATTGTATAAAATCTTTTATGTTTAGGTAAATGTTTGCACAATTTCTTGACTTGTAGTGGGCATTATTTAATTAAATTAACATTCCATAACGCAAAGAATACATTGTAATCCAATTTATAGCTTAATAAATTCTCTTTTATATTTCCTTTTTTTTAACAATAAGCTCATAATTAAGCAATTTCGTAAGGTTTTAAATGTTACCTAGACCAGATAAAATTTTATATTTGTAATATATTGTAATTATTCTTTTATTTATAAAAATGCAAAAAATAAATGTTTACTTACAATAGAAAAGAAACTCAAAATGAGCTTTATTAAAACAAGTGTGTCTTAGAAGGCATTTTCCAATTTAATGCACAACATCAACATAGTTGCTTTAAAATAATTTCTTTAGATATTTGAAAATGAGGACAATTTTGAACAAATTATACAAACTAAGTTTAAAAATAAATATGTGCCATATATAGTTAAATAAAACTCATTTTAGTGAACAATTTTTCTGAAGCTTTTTTTCTTCATTCAGAAAATAAGTATATTACCTGGAGAAATTTTTTTAACACCATAATTGATTCATGATATCACAGTGTTTAATCGTATACTTTAAAGCATAAGTTGTTTTTCGGTTTATTTGATAGTATAAATTCTTGATATTTGTTTGATCAATTGATAAATAATAAAGCAACCTAAATAGAAATATAAATAACCAATGGCTAAATTTAATGTAATTAATTTTGTGAAATTCCATTTTCTAATTAGAACTATTTTCAACTATTTAGAACATCAGTAGAAAGGCCTCATGAATTGAAATGGAAATGAAATTTTATTTTCGCCTGATGTGAAAATCGTTCGATTTTAGAATTTATCGATATAATCCTTGGGTAAAAATACTTTGTCAAAATATGCTTTGTGTAAAAAAAAGATAAATCTTCTGTACTTTTTTTTCCGTCTTTACGTTTGATTGAATTTTCGTAATTCCGAATGTCTATTGAAAGCAGTGATTTCTTCTTAGAGTTCTCTATTTATGAGAAACTCTTATGTGTGTTTTTGCACTCGCCACCTACTCATCGAACTTCCATTATATATTCCGTATTATATCTATAATTTAGTCTGATAACTCTATTAATTTCCCAGATTTGCTGACAAAAAATTTAAAGATTCTTTCATTATTTGCAAAAACAATCACGATTTAAATATATAAAACGTTTCTAAGCGGAACTTCTAATAGACAAAAATTGGATCGAATTATTCACCTTTAAGACAAATCCTACTGACATTGATACTATGTAACTTATTTTTGAATATCATTGTATTTATTGCATTTTTTTATAATATTTTAACACCTCGCTTCTAGATTCAATAACATATTACATACAACATTAAATAGGTTTATGAATATAAGTTTGAATATTGTATTCTGTCGCAGATACAAGAAGTAAATCATTTAAATAATCACCAGAGAATTTACTTTCATTTAGTTTAGACGTTGTACTTTTATCTTCCTAATATTATTGTTCTATAATTATTGTTCTATTACTCAATATATTATCATGGAATATCGTGTGCATAATTTTCACTAAACACTCTAAAATTTGCAGTTACTCGGGCAATGAGTAAGCTTTCAACATAAAAACGATTTAATTAGTACGAAGTATCAACAGTATAGTGTTACACTTCGGTTCAGTATTTATGAAGTGACTATGATTTAAATTGATGTAAAATTACTATCTAATGTTATCTAATTTACTTCTTAATAAATTCGAATATTGTTAATTATACATTAGCTCAGCCTGAAATCCAATCTAGAAATTGATCAAACACGGACGGTTTTATTACAAACATCCTGTTTGTTCCTAATTTTTTCATACGAAATAAAACTTTGTTCATTTTCCTTATATTAATATTTTTTGGTATTTTTGCAACACATCATGACACATATCTGTCGGCTAAAATGGACTTTGGATGTATGATTCAGTGTTTTGAGGAAACATAATATCTATTAAAGTAATATACGTATAACGAAATAAAGAACGGTTCTTGTTTTACGTAATTTCAAAAGTAAAATGTAAAAACTTCTACTACATATATATATATATATATATATATATACATATATATATATTTATATATATATATATATATATATATATATATATATATATATATATATATATATACATAAGACGCTGTGGTTATTATTTGCTTGATGTAGTTCTTGTATCTGTCGCTCAGTACAATATTTAAACTGACATTCCTTCGTTTATTTAATTTGATGTGTAATACAATGCTGAATATAGAAGCGAAGTGAAAATATTTAAAAAACATGTAATATATTCAAATACGCTTATGCAACCAATTCTACGGTATGAAGTTTTGTGGCATTTTTGGAAAAGTGAAAAAAACTGTTGTCCATTAGAAGTTACGCTTAGATTATTATCTACTTATATATTTTTGTAACAGTTTTTGTATATACTGAAAGTACCTTTCAAATGTGGTCAAAAACTTACAAAATAATAAAGTTATGAAGTTGAAACACGTATGCTAACGGCAGAGTAATGGGAAAATGACCATACCGAGTATAAGATTTTTCATAATTAGGAAAGAGTTTTCATAATTAGGAAATTCTTTAATGAAATAAATTGAGTTTCACCAGGTAGCCAGAATTACGAAGAGGTAATTAAAAAATGGAAGAAAAAAACTGAAAATTTATAAATTTTCTACCCAAATGTACACAAAGATTATATTTGTATACTAGTAAAACCGCCAAATCCCAAAGTTAATTATAGTGACTCTGGAGAATGGCAAACAGAGAGAATATTCGAATTGTTTTGTTTATAATTCAGTGTCATCTGCATTATATCAATAATAAATACAAATAATACTAGCTAGAAATTTATGATACAATATTCTGCTATCCTTGCAATGTAAAGTTAGTTTAAAGTATATATATATATATATATATATATATATATATATATATATATATATACATTTCATATTAGGATAAGTTATTTATATCTAGGTAACATAAATACTCTGATATTTAATTTTAGATGACCTAAATACTACGAGAGAAAGTATTGGACAAAAATATGAGTTTTTACATTGTCTTTTTCACCTTAATGAGAAAAAAATTAGATTACATTATAAATGTTAAATGTTATCTGGTCCGAATAACTTGCTCGATCTATGCTTATTGTCACATAAAATTAAATACAGGAAATAATTTTTCACACCGTAAATTAAACGAGAATTTTATTATTTATTAAACAATTTAATTAGATACAATTTTCTACTACTCAATATATTTACCTAATGTTTATATAAATATAAACATTATATTAATAACACATTTCGCAAGGTATGTAATAATAATATAAAGTATTAGAATATTTAAAATATTGATATATCTTAATATGGCAATCTCAATAACATGAGACGTCTTCACTATGGTGACTAAATCGCATCAATCACGGAGCGACAAATATTTGAACGGAAGCTGCGGGGAATATCAGAAACTTATAAGTCGAGAGGACGCCGGAAGAACTAAGTTTCCACTCTGTCCAATGTGACAGGAACGAATGCGGCATCCATTAATGTCGCTCTCCAGTTTATTATTTGTTTGTTACCTTGCGTGCGCGCGTGTTTGTTTGATATACATTAACCTGTATAGATAAAAGCAATTACGGTCGTACTTGTGGTTAAATAGTGGAAATATAATTAGGTTAATGAATTCTAAACTTATTTAATGTAATCATCGCTTTTGATTTCTCAATACATTGCGATAATTAAAATAATACAAATTTATTTAATTAAAACTATTAGAAGCATCTTGCCATATGAAAGTAACAAGAATCATATATAAGACAGGTAAACTCAGTAACTAAGGGAATATGTACATAAATGATCCCCACTCTCTTTCCTTTTTATTTTTCATTTGTCTGTATGAATGTGTGTAGTGATTTACTAAATATCATCAAACCTCTCGAGCAATTCACTAAATATCACCAAACCTCTCGAGCAATTCACTAAATATCATCAAACCTCTCGAGCAATTCACTAAATATCACCAAACCTCTCGAGCAATTCACTAAATATCATCAAACCTCTCGAGCAATTCACTAAATATCACCAAACCTCTCGAGATTATTTGAAAAAAAGTGGTTTATTGTTTTACTTCTAGAGTGAAACTAAGAAGACGTGACCTGAAGGGATAAAACGGGACCTTTGTAATTAAAAAACGTCGATACCTGTAAAAGCGTAGTTCACATATTAATTCGTTTAAGATTAGATAAATTGGACTTATTTTGTGAAGTTCACTGCGGTCTACATACGTTGATTTTATTTCATTTTATCTAGTATTCATAACTCAAATGTGCGAATGTAAATTTAACGTGTCTTTTAAATAATTGATGGTGCTTGAATAGTTTCTTTAAACCCTCTTTTTGACACTACGTCTACAATCAATAGAGTACTTTACAGATATATTTATCGCTTCATATTTTGTTTTTATTTTAAGATGCCACTAAAAACAAAACCATGAAGGACTCAAGAATAATTAAAATTTTATGTAATTCATATTACTAGATTTAGCTAACAAAATTAAGAAATATTTTTGGTAATCTTAAAGAAACATAAACAAATTAGCTTATGAAGCCAGTAATTTAACGTAGTTCTAAGATCTTAATTAACACACGTTTGTAATTCATGAAGTTATTAATTCTGCCCTCCAGTTTTACAGGCATAGAAATGTTCTTTTAATACACCCTCCACCTCCACTTCTAGCGCTCGGTCACTAAACTTCTTCGTACCTTTCACTAGACAACATGGGTGGTTGAGGTGGCATCGGGATATATCGGCCTGAATACTCGAAGACATCAGACAATGAATGAACCAGACACTCCCCTCTTGCATTTCTTAACCAGTATTTTCCTACTTTTGTTACATTTTTTATGGCTACTCTTCTTCTATTTTACCATCTATATAATCTGTAATATTTCTCAGGGTATAGACTTTCTGACAAAAAATATTTTTTTGAAATGATATGTCTAGTTCCATACCTTAGTAGAACCAAACAAATAACAAAATGTTTCACTTTGTATATTAGTACAGACAATTCCTATCGGTTGTGTTCATTAACCGAGCAAGATTTTTCAAACCGTTCGTTTAAATTGCTCAATTCAAGCTATATTTCCCACATTTATTTGAGTTCTGCCACCAGCAATATATATTTAGGGAACATTTCTGAGGTAAAGCATACTTTACTTGCTAAATGGTTAAAATTCAGCCGGTAGGAGGGGCGGAGATAGTATATTTCATGTAGGATTTTAGGAAAAAAACTGATTAAATGAGAATTTCCTGCGTCTTCCGGCGAATGTAATAAAGATTTGTTTTTAAATTCATTCCGGGAAAATGTATATATAAATATATATATATATATATATATATATATATATATATATATATATATATATATATGTATATATATACATATATATATATATATATATATATATATAAATATATACGTGTGTGTGTGTGTGTGTTTATGTGTGTGTATGAATGTATATATATACCTTTGCGTATATGTTCATACCATATTTTGGTTTTTAATGCAAGCAACATTAAAAACATAAAATATATACAACTAGAGACCCGATAACAAATCTTCCCACTTAGCTCAACTCCCGCGAGCAAACAGCTCATATAAAATAACCCACAAGACACGGAAAGTCAATTTGAGTGTCACAAAGCTCGCTAATGCATCCGGGCTACCTACCGGACTGCCTGCTGATGGAATGTTCGCGTATCATCTCCGACGCTAAAAGACACTCCATTAAACGAACAAGATGCGACTCAAGCGGACTGTATACTTACAGCAATAGTATGATAAATAGAACTTAGAGTATGCAGTTCTTTGTTTGCATTTTAATATTTAGCGTGTATTATGCAAATGATGATTATGCTAATATTCAGAATGAATGAGTAATAACTATATATTTAAATCACACTATCTCTATTGATGTAATAAAATCCTGTAATTTACTCGTAATTTCATGAGCGACTTAAGTGCGAAATTCATGAGCGACTTAATTTTGAACATCTGTATGTACGTCACTGTATTCCATTGAATGAAAGAGAATTCCTTTTCTGCTAAAACTATATTTTCAAGAGGAGTGGAAAATATTTAAGATGGATTCAAAATTATTTTAAATACTCTAAACACTTTTTATCATTGCACTTTCTAGATCACATCGTAAATCCAAGGCAAAAATATCGTGAATAGAGAAACTAAAAAAATTACCCAATATTTTACAAAACTTTTCTTATAAATCTCTACATGTCGTGAAGTAATGTTGCAAATTTAGTTCTTATGATGTCAGTTTTAGAGAAATAAATTCGTTGTGGTTTTTTGTAGAAAAAAAAACAAATAGAAAATACTCTACCTAACTAAGTTTGACTTTCAAAAAACTGGTTAAATATTTATATTACATCGTTTAAACAAAAATTAAATTGTTAACACATTGAATGTTAAATCTTCAACGAGACCAACATTATGGATCGAAGTTTCTTATCGCGCGTTATACACTTGGCAAATAAGGGCTAGCCTGAAAAAGTATAAGATTACGATCAAAACTATTGCTACAGTATAAAGGTATGAGATTTCGACCAATACCTTTTCCGCATTATAAACGTTTGCGTGTTTACAAGCGTATATATAGTTAATGTATAGGTGTATTGCCACAGTACAGACCTGCGACGTGCGCCTCAGCTGTATTCGTTTAAGCGTGTATTTAGCAATCCGTGCGCACCATAATACTACTTACTTCTCTTCACTATTTTCAAATTCAGTAGAAGTTGAGGATGGTGATGATGAAGTCAGCCAGTACTCAGTTAAAGTGACAATAAGTGAAGAATTATGTATATATTTATGTATATACATATATATACATATATATATATATATATATATATATATACATATATATATATATACAATACATATTGAAACTTTTTTGTTTAATCAATGATTAGATAGGAGAATAATTTTATGTCTTTCCAGAAATAAAAGTATTTTCTGAATTAAAAATTGCACTATAGTTTTCCTGCTGGAATAAGTTTCTGAAGACACTCTTAGAATGTTTTCTACATGAACTATAAAAAGTTTCACACTATAAGATTTTAAATCTAAAGGGAAACAATTTAGTTATACTTTTTATGAATTTCGTTTTCGGAATATTACTATGACAATTGGAAAATAGCGATTCGACATTCGATAAATAGATGGGGCTGATGTTGTTTACTTTGTAATGTGGATAAAGTAAACAACACGAGCCCCATTATTTCAATTTCGCACGTGAATGATGATCGTGAAGCCGACATAAATTATAATATGTATTTACAAACCAGTTTGCGTCTATTCGATGCAAATTGCGCTAAGAAAAGGAGACTTGAAACCAAATATGAAGCAATGTACATCGCTTAAGAAGTAATTATATTTATTATCAGTTCAACGACATTTACTTTTATAAGAATTTCTACGAAAGCAACTGACAATGTCGTTTGCGTATTTTTTAAATTGTATTCCAAATTTTTGAAGATTTTAAGATTGCATTAAAAATGAAAAGAAACATTGAATGAACGGCTAATCCCAGAAATTTTACTTATTATAGAGTAACTTTGTATAGATGAACCTTAAAATATGATAGAACACTTAAGCTATTTGAAAAAAAATACCACAATGGAAAAAGTATTAATTTTTGAAAATTTTGATTGTCAAACATTTTATTTGACAACCATAACATGAAGTAAGTTGTTACGTGTGGTAAAGGTGAGAATGAAGGCCCTAATGTCAAAACAACACAATCACTACCTGTGAAAAGGTAATACCAGTTTAAGCATTACCTAAACTACACAAGTGCAACATATTAAATATCTCAATTCCTTATAACTTCAATAAGAAGTATGGAATGAGGGAACACTTGGTAACGTAATTCTTTCTTTTGTTGGCTCTATATATCTATATCTATATCTATATGTATATATATACATATATATATATATATATATATATATATATTAGAGATGAATCATTCAAAATACATATTTTAGTATGATGAAAAAAGAAACCAAACTCAAAATAATATAATGGCAAACCAATAAAATACGTAGATTAATATACATATCTAGTATATAATATGCCTTTCAATGATCAGACCAATACAGATATAGAGAAAATAATAAAAAAGCATGGAAAAATACTAGGAATTTAAACACATCTCCAAACCCAGGTGGCATTAAAAAAAAGGCATAAGACTCAACAGTACTACCAACTCTCTTATAGGGATGCTAAACAGTATTCAAAATACTGGGCTCTAACAAAAAAGACTATGTTCAAAATATACATTTTTCAAAGAGTCCTAGAACGCACCATCCTCAATACCAAGATACAAGATCGCCACCGTAATACTATTATTAGGAAAAGAACCTAGCTGATGGAAGCTGTTAAATTAGCTTACAAATTGAAATGGAAATGGTCATGTAGCACGTCAAAAGGCGGTCGAATGAGTAAGCGCATTTTACACTGGTACCGAGAGATCAGGCCGCCGGGTAGGCTGCATTGCCACTGGAGTGACAGCATCGTGGCCCCTGCAGGAATCACGTGGACGAGAATAGGTGCTGACAGAAGTCAGTAGCGAAAGATTGAGGAGACGTTCACCCGCAAATAGACGGGCACCCCAAACAAAAAATGCATGTTTGTTATCAAGTTTAATGTTGAAATGGTTTTATTATTATTATTGTCTATTTTGGTCATTGTTATTATAACATTATTATTTTTAAATTACATTTATTTTCTAATTACGATAAAGTTAATGTTGTAATTAATATTACTATTAATTAGTACTACTAGTATTATCATTTATTGTCTTAAAGTGAAATAATTTAAATCATGAATTTAATATTATTAATGATTTTTGTTATTTTAATGTGATTTGAACTAGGCTTCTTTTATTATGTTTAGGTGTATATATATATATATATATATATATATATATATATATATATACACACATCCAAAGTGAAGAAATTAGGTACCTTTTTAGTGAATGGTTCCAAATCTATTTAATTATAATTTTGGGGCTGTCAACAGGAAAGTCATAAAGAATTTCAGTCTATTATATCTAATACGTCAACCAGTACTTGCTATTGAGTGTATCTAATTTCTTTTAATTCTTATAACTATTATATGTACAGTAAAAATATAACATTGAATTATTGATTACTGGTGAAAAGAAACATTAATTGCATGTTTATATAGCACTCTCAGAAATAGTACATACGCAGAAAAGTGCACATATTTTTTTCGTTAATATTGCTTTGAAAAATAAAATATTAACCCACAAACTTCAAATCGTTACTGAATTGGAATTTGTAACTAAACTGAATTTTAACCAAAAATATTAAAGGACAAAAATAATTTTCTTACGTAGCAACTACTCGTTGCGCGACACTCGAGAACAGATAACTTGTGAAAAATGTCCTTCAAAACAATAAACGTAAATTTAAATATATTAAGTAGCCATTGTAGTCTAACTACTGTCTACATAACATGGAAGCTCTAATTAAATATTTGCATATCGTCAACCTCGCCTAGACATATTAGTTTCTTTTCTCCATAAATAAATTAAAAAATCCTAAAATTGTCATACTTTTTTCAAGGCAGCGTAATGATATATTGAATACCCATAATATGTCTTATAATATATACACAGCTTAATTAATGTATGCAAACATGATAATGAAAAAAACTACTGCTTATTATTGGGAAGTTCAGTATCGAACTCTCAAAATGATAGAATTGCATAGTAAAAAAATAAAATTAGCAATGAACAATTTTGCTCCTAGTATCAAATATAAGTGTGTTTTAATAAAAGAACTGGATAAATACAAGATGTACATCTATCCATTATTGCACTCCGCAACGTTAACTCCATTCATCGATTTTCTCCAGGAACTTAATAACGCGAGTGAAATAGAAAGTTCGCTTGTATTTCGTATTGTGTCGACGATAGAGACATGTCGTTGAGTTGGTACGAACAACTCAATAATACTTCTTACAGGATTATAAATATTTGCTAGAAAATGATTGCACGTAAATTATTTGATCGTTTCATCTTCAATAACAATGAAAGCCTTAACTTTGATTCTGAACTATGAAATATTCTAGCTTATTCTTTGTATTACCATTACACATTTTATGAATCTTTGGGGATATGTTTTCCTATTATATGGGTACTATTTTTTTATTGTTATTTCGCTATACATACTTGGTAGCTCGAATTTTGATAAACAAATTTTGGGTCACTATAAAAGATTATTTGTAATTTAAGCTTTATCTATCTTATATAACTTAAAAATTAACAAGGACTGTATTCTACAAGTTTAAACATATATAAAAGAAAAATCAACCATAATTTTTCATATTTAGCAACACCTCGTATGTTTTACTTTGGTATTTTCTAATATTTAAGAAGTTAAACATAAACAAGTTATAAGAAAATAAAAATTGGTTTGAAATATATCTATAGTTTTATCGTAATAAAGTAACAAAAATATTTTAAACTATACCAAGTCAATAGTGCTCGTGTGTGCGTGCTTGTCTTTCTGTACGGGTCGTGCATGCGCCCATGTGTGTGTGTGTGTGTGTGTGTATGAGCCCGTATGTGTGCGTGCACGTACGTGCATGCGTCCGGGCATGCGTGCGTGCGTGCGTGCGTCCGTGCGTATGTGTCTTTATGAGTAACTTTTTACAGTAGTTCTGCACCCTTTTAAAGCACTGAATAAATAATTAAACCGTTGAGGATACTTTTAATAAATTTAGGATTGAAAAATGATTTGCAAAAGAATGGCAAATTAAGTGCAAAATTAAGAATTAATGGTTATTATTTAAGTAATACACTAATTGCATTTAAAACAAAATTTATTTAATTTTACGTATAATATGGAATGCAAAAGCAAGATGTCAAAATATTTAAAAAATTGTAATATGTTCAATTGCGTTTAACAAAATCTTTTCTAGAATATTAATTTTCGTGAGATTTCTGAAAAATTAACAACATTCTTGTCCATAAGAAGTTACGCTTAGAAATGTATTTATATGATTTCTTTGTTTTAAATACCGAAAGAACCTTCTACAATTTTATAAAAAAATCTTGCATATTAATCAAACTACAAGACTGCCATGGATATATTAGGGGCAGATTGATGGACACATAATCATAACAGTATAGGGTTCCTCATCACTAGGAAAATCTAAAATGAAACCACTTCTCTTTCACCAGATATTTGGAATTACAAAGTATTGATCAGAGTTTATTCTACTTTTTTATTCAATTATACACCATATAATCATGTACCGTGTTCGTAAATGTTTAAATCGTTCATGTCAGATGAAAATAAAATAAAATTTTCATTTTAATTCATGATAATTTTCACGACGTATTGCATGTAAATAAAACTAAGTTTGTACAATTTAAAAATTTAAAGCCTGGACGTGTCATATCATTTTATAAAGCTGATTTTGTGTGATTCCAAGTAAATGTGTAACTTTCACATTTTAATAAAAGAAAGAAAAATTACATTACATTAAGGATATTAAATACTATCTGTTTGATTCATTTTGAAACAAAATTAATTAAAAAAATCAAAGTATAAATTAAACAAAAAAAATTATTATTTACGTTATTAAATGCTAATTTAATTAGATAAAGTCTAATATTAGACAAGACCCAAGAAGTCTAATATTAGAAGACAGATGTAATACAACGAAACCCAGGTCGTGGTAAAGAACTTAAAGAAAGTAGAAATAATACTATATCACGTAGTTTAATTTAATTGTGAATAATGAATTTCTACAAAATTAACGTCAAATATATTCAATACTAGAAAAGACATTGTGCCAGTATTTATCAAAACGTAAATTTTGATAATGATAAGCCATATGAATTAATTTCGTGAAATAGTAAACTGTAGTTTATTCCGAAGGATATCGATATTTAAAACATTATTTACATAAATGCCTTAATATGACAATTAGGTTTTAGGTACCAAGCATACCTATGCGCAACCTCATCTCAATAGCGTGTCACGTCTTTGCTAGGGCACGAAGGTCGCATCAATTAAAAGACGACAAATATTTGGACGGAAACTGTGGGGAACATCAGCAACTCGAAAATCAAAAGGACACTATCTAATGTGGCAATCATTAATATCACTCTCCAGTTTATTCTTTGTTACTTTATTATTCCAGGTGTATGTTTTTTATGTATTGACCCGTAAAGCTAAATGTAATTTTACAATGTGTTTATGATTAAATAGTTTTTGGATTAATCATTATGGGACAAATTAATGATATCAAAAAAAAAACAATCCAAATTTTATACACATCTTTGTTGTCAATAACTTAATTGAACAAAAATTTATTAATTCATGAAGTACCGGCGTGATTTCCAGGGTTGATCAATCAATGAATAGGGCAGGCCTTTTCAACCTTGCTTATTTAATGTTTCACAGCTTTTGTTACACTGTTTATTGCTACTTTGTCTCTATTTTAATGTAATGATATATTCTATTGAAATATTATGATATATTATCTTTCTCAGAGTTGTGGACTTACACAAAAATATTTTTTTTAAAATGCGATATCTGGTTCTAGACCTTAGTAGAAACAAATAAATAACATATAGAGTTTCCCACCATACTAATAAACCTACATATAATTACTTTTAATCCCTCGTGTTCGTTAAACGAGCATGATATTTCAAATCGTTTGCTTATCAAATCACTTAGTTCAGGTCACATATCCAAGACATATTTGAGTTTTACCGTCGGCAGGACATATTTAGCGGAAGCTTTTGAGGTAAGAACAGTTTACTGGCTGAATAATTAAGCTTCAGCCGGTAATAGTGACTTATGTAAAGTTTTAGTTAAATCGCTTTGGTTGCGACCATCCCGTCTAGTTATTTTGTGAAAAAGAAATGATTAAGCTTTTTATTTCACTAATGTCCTGTTAGAAATAAAACATGTAATGGGCACGTCATTTAAAATATTCGTTGCGGGCTGCCTTATGAATAAGTATAGACAAAAGAAAGAAAAATATTATGGCGCCGTACCATGCTCCTTAAAATATCGTTTCGATAAACATACTTAATTAGGGGTTAAATAATGAAAAAAAAAATTAAAATAATATAATTTGTTTACTTGTGTATTCAATTATTCGACATAAAAAAAACTAAAAAAGTATATGTACTATTATTAGGTTGGCCATTAATAAATCCACTTTTACACAATGGTATTTAAAATCTTAAAAAAGGATTTTGTGTGATGAGCATAATAAAATGGCCCTTGAGAGATATTTTCGAACTATTGCTTGCAGTTTACAAAGGAATATTACGAGAAGTTAAACAAACTTTGACGTTGAACCGTAATCCTTGATATCATTTAAAACGAAATGCATTTACGAAGCTATCTTTTACAGCAATTTCTTTCATAAACTACGTAAATTTTGGACTTAAACTAAAGCTTGTCAATTAGCAATAGTTTTTACTGATAAAAATTTGCCATTCCCAAACTTAATTTTCTTGACGAGTGATGTGGTTTCAACTGTCGACTTGTCCAGTCTCTATTCGCTAGATGACATTGCATTATTTGTACAATATATCATTTTTTTAATAAGGCACTTTTCAATATAACACTGCTTATGTGATATTGAAATTTGTTAAAAGCCACGGAAATTTTGATGTAAAACTTATATATTATTATAAGACACTGTAATTTTGCTACATGTGGGCCCCATGTCCTACAATTTAATGAGGGACTATTCGTTTTCTTTTAACGTTCAATAAGTCCTTAAGGGTCAAGGTTTACTAAATTCTAATTATAATGGATTACATAAACCCAATATATCATTTTTATTACAAATAACTTCAAAGCAAATGAACGGATTAGCCGTGTATTGAGAATTATCTATTTGAATATATCAATCACCAATGAGAACTGTAATAATACAATATTAATTCAATAGACGTCGCTTCAAGTTATCATATTCGAAATGAAACAGTAAGTCCCGATCATGGGAATTGCATAGTAACATAATAAAAGTTGATACTAGTCTGAATGACTAGCTATTAATAAACTAGAGTCACAAAAAAAGGAAAATGGAGAAGAGAATTTAAATCAAATTGATACTCATACTAAACCAAACACTATACAGAAGAAAAGTTTTTCCGAATTTAATTAAATAATAATAAAATTTATTTTAGCTTAGAACTGCAACTACTAAAGAATCGACCATTCCTTTTTAATACTAACTTCAATTATAGAAATCAGTTTAAATGTGGTTTACTATTTTTTTTAAACCAGTAGAAAGGCGGTGAAAACTAATGGGCTTTTCCAGCTTTAATTCAAACTTGTTTATCGTGAAAATGACAGCGTAGTTATTATTTAAGAATATGTATAAATATTTACTTAAGCAAATTTATACTCAAACTTATATATTTACACGTGATTCTGTATACCATTTGAATGGTTTTACGTGATTATATGGTTTAAAAAATAAATTAACAATTACAAAATATTTACTCTAGTGGCGATGAAATATCATGAGTGATTTCTGGAACTGGATCAATACATAGCGGATAAAAAGTAACAAATCGGCATTCACAGTGCTACATTAACATCTATTTCAGGAATTTGAACTCATTCTGCACGGTCGATCGATATAGGATATTATCATAAATATATTGAGCAAAATAAAAAAAGGGTATGTGATTGTAAATTATATATAATTATTAATTTTGAAAAAAATATATATCTTCGAAATTGTAAATTTATTTTGTTCGATACTTGGCAGGCTGTATCAGCTATTGAATGACACTGCAAATTGCGATTTTATTGAAGAAACTTTCTGATTTATATTCTACGTGTTTTAACAAAGAATTTTCTTTCTTAAACGGCATGGTACAAAAGTATTTTCTTTTTATTTTAGATTTTCATTTATTGAATTTAATTTTAAGATTTTGATTTCGTTTTTGGAGAAACAATTAAATTGTACAAGTAAATTCAATATATGAATTATTTGGAGAGTTTTAATGGTCGAGTTTCCTTTATTTGTTGAATGTTTATTTTAGTTTTTTAGTTGCTATTGAGCACGATGTATCCTAAATTAATCACATATAAATAGATGTCGTTGCTATTGAATTTAATGCAAAACGAGAGTCTAATGTTATTAATAGAGAAATTAAAAAAAATAATTAAGGTGTAATGAATTCTTATAGTGGTGTGTATTAAATAAAGAAAATTATATATATATATATATATATATATATATATATATATATATATATATATATATAAATATATATATATTTATATATATATATATATATATATATTTATATATATATATATATATATATATATATATACATATATGAAAACTAAAAAAACTTAGATACTTGCTATGCTTTCTTTTTATTATACATATTAATATTCTTACTAATATTTTACACTCTTTAATCTTATTTTTGAGATTTGTTTAGCAATAATTTATTTACTTTAGGATCCGTTTAATCTACTGGCTAATTGGTTTTCCAATAAAAGCTATTTTCAACTTTGGAGGGTTACTAAAGATAATTTTGGTACGATTTTACATGTACTGATTTCATTTGTATCTGTTAGAGGGTTTAATTCGATACAATTAAATTACATTTACAATGTGATTAAAAACAAACCCGTAAAAGGTTCAAACAAGAATCTCTTCAAATGAATGTGTTTGTGTTTTGGACTAATATATCTTCATGTTAAAAACTGATATTTAGGAATTCACTTGCACTTTGATCATATAATTTTCATGACGTTTTTCTTTAAAAATTAATGATGAAGACATCTGGTTTCATTCATGGCTAAGGCAAGAATAAAGAGCAATTGTTATTACAATAGGCTATATATTCACATTGCGGAGCGTAACCATTTTTAATACTGAAAAATTTAAGTAATTGGTGTTTAATTCTAGCAATTCTTTATTGCGCATATCTAAATAAGTAGAAGTTTACTAGCTTAATCATGTTGGGTTCATTGGCAACTACATTGGTCCATTAAAATACGTATTAGATAGAAATTATATTTCATAAAAGAAAAAATTGGTTTACCTACTTGTTACTTTATTATTATTTTTTTCAAAAATTATTTACTCAGCATAAATAATGAATCATATTACAGTATCGCAGGTATTTTTCTAAGTGATATGTATCTTTTTGCATCAAATTAAATTACTCTTTAACGCTAAAAGTGAAGTTATTTGGTTAAAAAAATATTTGCTATAGTATTTTAGTCACACAGTTGATATTAAAAAAAATATTGAACTTTTTTAAACAATGGATAAAACCCATTTTGTGGGAAAAAATATATATCGTCGCATGTAAATGGCAGACTGATTTAATGACTGACCAAAATGTTTGAGCACTTCTGCTGTAGTTAACTTTTTAATTGATTAAACAAGAAGACAACTTGAAATTAGGAGATTGACGGTAAGATGAAGTTTGCATCTTAGTTAATTATGTATCATATCTTGGCCTTCTAGAAATCAGATAGCAGATAACATAAATACAAAATACATATTAAGGATATTGAAGTAATAGGCGTGGCCCAAACAAATTAAAGCTAAGGTTTCCAGGTACAAGACTTCCACAAATTTTAACTAAAACTTTGGGGTCATGTAACAAAGTGACCTCTTGAATATTTTAGAAATAGGACCATTACTTCATTTTACTTACGGATAGAGTACGTTATGAGATAAATTTGGTTTAACTCATGTGTGTTTTAAGTATAGTGAAATAAGATGAGGTTTTTGGTTATTTATTTACAGAGAAACTGGTATACACGCATATATAATATATTGGTGGACTATCATAAATAGAATACAAGAATGAAAAATAATCCATATTTTAGCCACATTTGTGATCTGCAACATCTATCAGAGTCGATAGGATTGAGCTAAAACTTACCTGCCTGGTCACTAGTATCTGCACATCACTGAACATAGTTTGTAATGAGTGGGATAGGATATTCCGCTCTCTCAATTAAAATTATTCCCGCATTATGATTGACTGCACGTACTTATTATTTGTGTTCCTAAAAATTCCATTAATTATCTTATTCCAACAAAAAAGGTGTATAATGTAGCTTGCATGCAATAACGATAACAACATCTTCAGGTAAGCTATTAGCAAAGAATCTTTGCTAATAGCCCACCTAAAGATTTTGTAATACATCGAAACCTAGGTCGTGGTAAAGAACTTAAAGAAAGTAGAATAATACTACATCACGTAGTTTCATTTAATTGTGAATAATGAATTTCCACAAAATTAAAGTCAGATATATTTAATAGCACCGCATAATCTAACTTTCACCAAACCGAGCAAGATGTAAATAAGGATTTCGCTCATGATCGATTATAGACGGCATATTCTCGAATAAGTTCAAACATTAATTTCTTTATGTTCATAGGATTCAAAATGTCAATATAGTTTATACACATGCAATTTTATTATTGAAAAAAAATCAATTAGAAGAAATATATATGTTTGAGTAAATTAATATTTTTTATATATATATATATATAAAGGAATTCAAGCGAGAGAAGCTGAGAGCTACCCAGTTGACCAATTGACTCTTGATGATAAAATAGGACTTATGTCACAGATTTCGTGACGCCACATGAACAATACAATCTACAAGTTTCATTTTAAAATTATAAATGTTGAAAACATTTTGTTAATTGTCATAATAATTAATTGTAATAATAATAATTATGATATTAAACAATTGACTAATTACTAAAGTTGTTAACTGAAAAATATTTTAATATTGGTTGATATTGTACTAATGGAAGAAAAATGCTATTGAAACAGATAAACAAATGATATTATGCACTCAGGCTAATTCAGTTGGTTACAATCAGTATCATATTTGTAATAAAAAATATTCGAATTAATTTTTGGTCGTCTTAATACTATCTTAACTTCTATATCAAATAGCTCTTATCTCCATAAAATATTGGTCAATTGTGTAGGCATTTATAAGTTCTAGTGATACAGATAACATGTTGAACGAATCTTACTTCTTCAATCCCAACCATACTTCCGACAGTTATGAAATAAATTTTTACCCAACGAAACAAGTATACATAGTAATTCCACGTGAGGTTAAATATTGCAGGCTAAGATTGTAAACAAATAAAAAATATCAAATTAAAATGATATAAATTATATATCATTCAGCTGCATAAACATCTTTTCTAAGTGTTGGCGTCACAAAACTCAGTGTTTTGACCGGTTTCTCATATTTCATGTTATTTTTATAAGTTATTTGTGTTTTTTTTCTTTTTTATACGAACTTGATAAAAGTCATTTGTAAGACTAGCAAATTGTTAGGCGTAGATATTATATCTACGCCTGCTGTTTTTCTGCTGAAAATCTGTTTTTCTTTAATAAAGTTTTAAATGTCGTTGAATAAATTAAGAGCACGCTTTATTATTTAAATGTGTCGTGGCCGGCGTAACGTAAATAATGATTCTGTACGATTTTATGCAGAAGAGAATCCTCCCACCTAATTTATAAGTTGACAGTAAGTCATTGGGGAACTATTAAATTACATTTAAATATTTTTACATTTTTTATCACGTCAAGAAATTATTGTAATACTCGTTAAGCAAGTTTATATTTTAATGACAGCCAGGTTATAATAAGTTTTAGATTTTAAAACTTTTATTATATATTTTAAATTCATTTTCAACAAAAGTATTTGAATTATTTTAATTGTATTTTTTGTGGACATATTTCTTCTAGTGTTACTTGATAGATTTATTTGCTAAGAATTTTAACAAGAGGCGAAATTTTATATTTTAAGTTGTTTCAATAGTTTGCCTTCGTAACGAAATATAATATAATATGCAAAAAACGAATTGCTACAATAACGCCTTGTAAGTAAATATGGCTTCCATAGGCGAATAAGTATTCGATGTGTGCACATTAAATCAAGTAATTTATTATCACCTATTAAAGTATACTGAGTGCGTTTGCACAGTTGGGCCGGAGCATGGCACGGAATGCGCAGAGGCGCAATAATAAATTAATTATGAACCCAATATGATACTCCAAAAGCTAAAGAAAGAAAGAGAATAATAGGATAAAAATGAAATATATATGCAAATATTTTTCGAGAGAAAACATCTGCATATATATTTAGTTTTCACTTATAATCCACTATACACATGTTTATTGAAGATGTAACAATGAAATCAAGGCGAAATTCCGAATCTTGATATTTATACTCAATTATTTTTTATGAATAGACCTCATAAAAGAATTTTCCTAAAATACATGGAATATCATATCGAGATTCAAATAATGAAAATTTTTTTCAACTTTTTATTTATACTTACGGGTGATGCCATAAATTTTATAAATCGAGATAAACTTCGACTAAAGGTAAAATTATTAAATTTTTTTTAATATATTTATTTACGATATATTAAAAAAGCTTTATCAAAATTTCATCCTATAATATATTATGCACATTATCTTTCTTGTCATTTCTCTTTGGTTTTTTCGCCATTTACTCAACTGTTTTCTTTGAACATGTTCGTTACTTATTCATTTTTAGTAACCAACTTAATAGAGAAAGATATTCCAAACTTTATTATCTTTAGCACCTTTTAATTTGTCCATATCCAAATAAAACTTCAAAATACCCTTCAAAAAGTAAATTTGTTTAATATTATTTCATGTTAATTATACATTTAACATCAATTTTATTAGATTTATAAATATCCATAGTATCCAAGCTCTGGTTATAGATATTTATATATATCATATATCCATAGCATATATATAAATATCTATAACCAGAGCTTGGAATGAATCTTGCATTCTAGTTTTTTTAAATATGATGCCAATGCGCACCCTCTTACTCTCACCCGAATTTAGCCAATACATCTTCAGAATTTCATTGGAATATTGAAAAAGTTTTGTCTTAAAATCCTCTGGAAAAAATATGAATCAAACAATAATCATTAATTTATATAGGAGTGTATTGAATATTCTGATGAACACTAAAATATTTAGTCTATATTATTGATACCGTACTTTCTCTTTTATTTATTTTGCTCCATGATATCAAGAGTTGTATATGCTATTTGTCCGGAATCCTCTATCTGTCAGAACTATATAACCTACGAACGTGCAAATCTGAAGAGTTGCACGTTTAACATATACCAACTACCAACAATAAAAAAATATTTTCGAATATTTCGCTAATACAGGTATTTGTGGAAATATTAACTGGTAAGGATAATTAATTTACGCTGTCGTTCGCTGTAATAATGCATCTTTAACACAAAGATATGTGTAATTGTGTATAAAGTAATGAAAGGATGATTGGAAGGTGAAAATAAAAATTATTTTATTAATTGATGTGCTGTTTTCTGTTCACAGTCAAAAAACCGAAACTGCAATAGAAGTCTGGAATAATCTGGCACATGATTGTTGATAACTCAGGGTTATTACGTCGCGTTATTATATTTTTCTTAGAGATCTGTACATAATAACTCTTTCGGTATGTCAAAATATTGAAGGTTACGTCATTAAAATAATGATCACAGTACATAAACTTCGAAATATCGGATTTTCTATGTTGAAAGGTGTTGGGAACAATGATGCTCTCGGGTCTACCGGTATAAAATAAGCCGATGATCTTAGCAATCGGAAGCTTGAGCATGAAAATAAGTATAGATTCGGTCAAAGCTAACATTTTACAAGATTTCAGAATAGTCAAACACGCAATAGGCACAAAAAATCCTCGTCGTTTGAACTGTATAAATTCGGTCATATAAGAAAAGAATGCATATTCGAACAAAAACAGAAGAATTTAAACAATGAGAACTTCTTTCACCGCCTTGGTCAGTGATACCACTACATAGACTCGGGGGTCATTATGCATATAATAAAGTACAATGGGACCGTTAGTACCAAAAGCATAAAAAGCCACCACAACTAAGTAGTAGGAAGGGCGTAGCCTGTCAATGCTATGAAAGCGGCGGATGCCAAAGCACTTTTAGTGAAAGTCTTTGATCAAGTGAGCCTTGGCGCATATAACAGTAAAGGTCAGTGCAATAAAATCTTACTTAAGTACGATTTAGCTTGAAACTTATTTTCGTTTCTCCATGTCAATAAAAATGGTGTTCGAGTAAAGTTTAACAAAACAAATTTCTTTATAATAAAAAGAAATAATGAAATTGTAGCCACTGCTGGTTCAATAAACAGTGCGTACAAATTGAATGTATATAGAAATGTTGCTTACGTGTAGAATGTTAACAAATTTAATAATTTCCCGTGACACTAGTCAATGACGTCTGGGTTATCTGAGTTTAAATGACCTAGAAAAAAAAATTTAGAAAGTACTGACGATGAACAAAAAGCAAAAAGTATATCAGGTTTACCTGTGAAACATTTCCAGAAGATAATCTGTCGCAATTGCCTCTTAAATAAAAAGATTAAAAAACCCGCTAAAATGCTTGACTTAGTTAACAGGAATATGTATGTAAATGCAATGGAAACTACATTGCTCGGTGGAGCGGGATATTTCCTAATATTTATAAAGGGCTCTTTGATAAAGGTTTTTGCTTACTTCTTGCAAAGGAAGTTAGAAGTCCTAGAAAAGATTCCTCGAAAACCGAATTGAAATTCAATTTATTCGCAGCATTGAATGTCTCTGCTCATATGTATATAAAGAATTCGCTAAGTTCATAAAGAATGCTGGAATTAAACATCAAACGGCAACCCCATATGCAACCGAATAAAATCAAGAAGCGGAATGAATAAACCGAACACAGGTTTTGAAACCAAAATACTTATTGTTCGACGCCAATCTTTCAAAGCAGTATTAGGATAAAGCAGTGTATATCGCCTATATGATCGCCTGTTTCACTAATAGAGCTCCAACACGAACACTGATATATAAAAGTCCATAAGACATATGGTCAAGAAATAAACTGAACATCAGTCATCTAAGAATATTTGGCTGTCAAGTAATTATACATCTCCCAATAGAAAGGTGAGGAAATGGAATCAAAAAGCAAGGAATGTAATATTTATATGATAATTTGAAAGTACAAAAGAGTTCTGATTTATAATACCCAACTCAAGAATAGCAATAAAAATAGAGACATGATATTTCTGAAACCCACAGTTAAAAGAAACCAAGTTCCATTGAACCTCATTGAATCAATTTGCAAGTCAAATACATCTTGCGCTTTTAATTCGCTTTGAACACATTATAATTGTCAAAGAGAGTTATAGACTGGGAGTCTAGTAAGGAAGACATATTTCTGAAAGAGTAGTCATCATGTAAGTGCTTTATACCTTTATGAATTTAAAATGACCCTGAGATCAAGAAGAAAATCTACAGGCTCCAACATCTTCAATAGAAGATCTGTACTGTGTGACTTAATTGTGTTTAATCAATAGCTTCGTGTTTAATATTGAGAAACGTTATAAATGTGATAAAAAACTCACAAAAAAGTAAATATAATATTTAAACATTAAATGTAAATTTATAATAAAAAAAATTGAAAATAAGAGGGAAAAACAATAGGAAGCGATGACAGAGTTTAAAATTCCTGTAAAACTAACCAATCTTGTTAATGCAACTTTCTCAAGGGTTCAATGTCATTTTTCTTCTCAAGGGTTCAATTCAAAGCATCAAGATACACAATGAGTTATCCGAGCCTTTTTTCACTGATAGAGGTTTTAGACAAAGTGATGCCCTTTCGTGCCTACTTTTTAACATTGCACTAGAGAAAGTCGTCGGAGATGCAATGATAACAACTAGAGGCACTATATACTACAAATCTACCCAAGTATTGGCTAACTGAAAAAATCGTATTATTATTGACAGACCGAGACTGGTTGTTACCGAAGCAGTTGTAGCCCTTCGCACTGAGGCTGAAAAAATGGGCCTGCACATTAATGAAAAGAAAACAAAATTTATGATTGTAACAAGTTAAGAGACCGACAACGCACCACTGGTTGTGAATGGCCACACTTTTGAAAAAGTTACCGATTTTAAATCTTGGAAAAACTGTCACCAATAGAAATGAAATGAATGTAGAAATTGACTACCGCCTGATGCTGGCAAATTGTTATTTTGGCTTAAAAAACCAACTAAGATCACGACTCATTAGCAATATGTCAAAAAGTATTATGTGTAAAACATTAATTCAACCAGGAGCCCTCTATGGCAGCGAAAGTTGGACACAGAGCAAGTATATTCCAAACAAACTACTAATTTTTGAAAAAAAAATGTTACGTAAAATCTTCCGTGCACTTCAAAAAAATAAGGTTTCGCGAATTCTTTACAATCACAAAATTTATTATCGATATAAACAACCAAACATTGTTAAATTCGCCAAATCAACCGAATAAGGTATCCTTGACACTTATTTGGATCAGAAGATGACAACCCGACCAAGATACTAACTCTCAACAAGCTAGGGGTACCAAAAAGTCAGGAAAAACCGGTACTCAGATGGCTTGATGATGTCAAGAACGACTTAAAATATTAAAGGTTACCAACTGGAAAATAAAGCATTTGATAGACACTTATGGAAAAAGCCCGTTGGAACGGCCCTGGTCTGTTCTAGGCTGTAGTGTCGAGAAGAGGAACCTATTTACACTTGTTATAATGTTCCGAAATAAATATGAAAAATGAGCACAAGAGGTTTTTAATTAAACGGATGACGTACGAGAATATAAAACCAGGTTTAAGAAAGGTGCCTATGTGAGATGTTCAAATTCGAACAAAAAGAGATGATCTGTTTAATTAATATTTTTTAATGAACCATTTCACTGAATAAACTGATTAAGACTTTTAATGATGATTAGCGACTTTTAGTAAATTTTGGGTGATAATATATTAATAAGAAGAAGATAAACACTTTTAATGATTTCCTACAATAATAATAAAGAAAAGAATGAAAACCAAAATATATAATTATTGGATCATTACTTTTCCTGCAATATTTTCGTACAGTGTATGCGACACTACAAAAATCTTCGGCGATCAAAATTCTTCGAGAACCGATAGTACACCGAGGAATATAACATCGAGTGTTTACCGAGTCGATGTACACCGAGTGTATACCGGTTATTCACTGTCCAGACATGCCTTCTCACATACAACCGTCCAGGTACATTGAGGATAGCTCACTGAAATCGAGAACATTATATTGCAGTACGCTCGAGCGAAAATTACCAAAAAAACAGAATTTAGGAAATTTTCATTCGGTTTTGTAACATTATTCACAATAGTTTGAATATATGAAAAGTCGCCACAAGATGAACTTAGCGTATTTTCAAGCCAAATTTTATGCCGTAGAAAAAATCTGGTTCTTCAGCAATGACTAAGAATGCAAGCAGGAATCGATGTAATGTCACATATTGTTAGGAATAAGTTATCCTAAAAAGTTCAGATGAGTATGAGATGATGGATTTTTGGAACTATGACAGATATTTTCGATTTATTATATGGAAAAATCTATCAAGTTCATCCGTGAGCAAAAGGTGTGTCTTAAAAATTGACCTTCTTAAAAAATTGCCGTCCACTATTACAACGCGGCTGTTTGCTCATCAGAAATTGCCAAATTTGCTATATGCATTTATGCGGCCTGAATTTGACATCTAATTATTTTTATTATTATCACATTTTAAGATACATTCCATATACCATTACATTTCATATAGCGAAAAATAAATTGATATCTGGAGTATAACGCAAATAAAAAATTCGGTACAAGTAATGACAAATCAAAAATTTAGTACAAGTAATGACGAGTTGAATAACTTTAAGTTTACACCTGTATTACATGTACCGAAAAATTCAGTACATGTAATACAATTTAAAGTTATTCAAAATAATCTACACTTTGTTGCACAATGTTTGATGTAATTCTAATAGCATACTCAGTACTTTAGGGGATAAAATAAAAAAATAGCGTGAAATAAGCACGACCAATAACTTTTTAAATTATTAAAATTAACTCGCGACAAAAGTTGATAATTATTAAAATTAACTCGCGTTTAAATTATTAAAATTAACTCGCGACAAAAAGTTGATAAAGAGACAAACACTTGGTTATGATCGATAGTTTAATTTTTCTCCGGTTTCTTTTTTCTTAAAAATTGGTTCCTCTTTTTTTGCTTTTAAAAGCACTTTATTTGGCAAATAGGTGTAGAAGGCATAAAACGAGGGTTCCGTACATATTAAATGTAATACATGGAATTTCTCTTAAAGTTAATACAAATATAAATTTTTCATATCATACATATATCGCCTGCTATATGTTTCACAGATTTAAAATTATACTGAATATTCGGTATATTTTAAGACCTAGGATATTAATATTCTATATTTTTCAAATTAGATTTTACCAACCCTATTTTCTTCATGATTTTTGGTTGAATGTCCTTTTGGTTATGAAATTTAAAATTATAAAATAAATATTCTTTTTGTTTCTCACATCAAGCCCTTTTGAAATGGTAAGTTACATAATATAAACACTTAAAATGAAATTTGTGAGTACCTTCTTTACCCGCCTTTTTAATTCTCCCATGAATGTTTTGGAAAAGTTAGCTAGAGATGATTGTACCAAATTTCTAAGTTGCATAGTTTCTTAAAAAATAGAGGCGTGTCTGATTTTACAAATATTCCGTTTTTTTTATAGTTATCATTTCGTGACATCAAATAAATAGAATGAATTACAGTAACGTAGTCCAAGCCGTCCATATCTCTAATTTGATTAATAAATGTCTCTGAAGATTGGTTCTGAAGCTATGTAAAAAAGTTAATAGTGACAGATTTTTATAAATATTATACGGTATCCCAAAGACTTTATTCGCAGACTTATATTACAAGTGGATTTTTTTGAATTATCGTAAATATAAATATATTGACACTGTTTTCTCAAACTGTGTTGATATTATTAACCAGGGATACGATTTTTAAATAATTTTGGTTTTTTGGTTAAAGAATGAACAGAAAAATTAATACTGTCGAAGGCGATAACATTTTTGGCACCAATGAAAACTTTATAAAATAAAAACATTTGTAACAAAATTAATAATATATAAAGTTATAGATTTACCCGTTATTTCAGTAACTTCATTTTTCCCCAGTAGCCTGCCAATTTTTTTAGTTCTCCGTTTATTTGTATGTATATAATTAAAATACGTTTTAATTGAAATCTGCAAGTTCTCTTGAATTCAACCTTGGTACATAATCAGTTTGTTGGAAAATGTTGAACCAAAAAAGAAACATTTTTCCTTAAAATCCTTATAACTAGAAATCCTTTCAAGCATGCTTTAAATTTTCCACAAGGAAATTTTGATTACTCTTAATGTTGATCAAAATTACTTTCTTGTATACACACATGTACACCGTGTGTACGCATGTGCGTGTTCAATCATCTGAATGAGGTTAACACACAGGCGTACCCACAACATAGATGCTCGGCAAATACAGGCTATTACAATAAAATTATGTTAAAGGATGTTATAAACTCAACCAGGCGTAGTTGCAAATTGATGGAGGGAATGGCATTAGAAACTCTAGCCTCCGGGACTTTAAATGGAAGGTATTTAATGTACGTTTGTCTTTTGTAGCTTAAAGGTTTAAAGGCCCTCCACATGCTTACGTTAAGCTAGCGTGTTATTAAGGAAATGGAAAAACACCAACATGCACTTACGCGCGCCCGTCCGCGAGCAAACAAGTGCATGTAGACGTACGTGGCGTCACAAAAATAATACAAGTGAGTCTATTCTTAATAAATCAACAAATCCAAATAATTTGAGAACCATGGTTCTCAAGTACCATGGTACTTATATCAAACACCAAATTATTTTTTCTAGCAGAGTATGATCCCCTATCCATGGTTGAAAGATTATCGATTATTATATTTATTATAATAACGGATGTGATTTAAAAATTTTATTTAAAGAAACACAAATGGATATATACCTATACATAGTTATAGATTTGCTCAGTACGTTTATGGTTACATAAACTGGTTATGCTTTATTTTTATTTTATTAATATAAGTGATTTCTTTATGTTCATCAATGTTCTAATTACTCATGACTTATTATAACTACGATAGGCAATTTTGTTTAAAAAACTAACAATTTATCTTCCAAAAACTAACAATTTTTTGTTTCGAAAATAATTCGAAAATTTACGTCATGTGGTTTGGTTTGAAACAACCCATAAAAACCTTGGTCCCAGTGAACTAAATTTTGCCTTCAATTCATTTGTGTCCAACGTTGCGTGAACGCAATGTTTAATTTTTTATTGTTTTACTTATTTGAAATAACAAATTACTTATATAAAGCATAATTTATGATTTAATATGGCATACTTTACTATGACACATAAAATCACTGTGTTTGTGTGTGGTCTAGATTCCAGCACATAGCCTCTGGTAAAATGCTTGATATTAAACATTTAATAAATTATGATCTCGATAATTTTAAAGCAACCGTTGCCGTTGAATACAACAAATTGAAATGAAAATATAGACTCCCATAGAATTTAATGGGTTATCCTGAAAAAGTTCATGTGAGTAAATGGGTAATTCGATCAACTATTTGGTAAAATCCAATATGCCAAAGATATTGAGAAATTAAAACAACAAATGAGAAAAATTTAAAAAGTAAATTAAGTGTTAAAGTCACCTTGAAGACATTAGTAGGAGGAAATAAAATGTTACCAAAACTATTACTGTAAATTCGCCAAGTTTCTCTTTAAGAAGCTAGGCGTAAAAAGAAGTTAAATCAAATCAGGCAATACCCTTGCAGAGCTTACTAGAGAAATTTGATTTCTTAAATATTGTTTCTATCACAACGTTGAACTGATCACAACGAATAATTTTAAAATATTAACAGTTTAACGAACAGAATTACGCAAAAAGTGGACTCGATGATGAGTTTAGACCTTACTATATGGCAAAGCCATAAAGAGGCAGAATGTATGGTATTTTTACTAAATCTGTAAAAAATACAACGAATTTTAATTTATATGTGTTAAAAGAAGAAAGATTATAAAGAATTTAAAGTTATTAATCGGTTTATTTGACATTCATTACAGTCATAAATTGTTTTTTTATTATATTTAATAATATAAATTCAATCACACAGTAATTCAAGTACTGATTTTATTCACAATTTTACTCCACAACGGACGAGAAAGTTTTCTTCGCCGTACTTTGAAACTGATTTTAGCCTGGATAAGGAGTCGGTCGACAATCTGCCAAAGGCTGAGAGTATGATAACCAAACGTCTGGAGGGTATAATCAGAAAATTTACAATTAAATTTTTTTGACACTTTTTGATATACGTAGAACTTCTTACCTGTATTCGTCTAATTTTTGTCAGATTCTGACATTGTCGGTTAGTAACACCATAAGGAGATCTATCGTAACCACCGTATCTATTTTTCGTAATTTTTGTATTTCCAACTGGAAGCAAATTTTATGTATAGATAAATTTCAAGTAACTGTACATAGATAAATAGGTATTTGATTATGTGGATTCTGTAAAATGGTTCCTTTTCTCTAGGTTTTCCTACACATTAAAAAAATGTTATTAATTGGTGGTGTGAAGTATTTTGAGTGGATTAAAGTTAGTAATTCCAGTTGATTATGACCCGTAATTTGGTTTAGTTGCATTATGACGTTTAATTACCGACAATTTGATATAATCAAGCCAATTATATTTTAATAATCATACAAAAATATGGGCAATACAAGTATTTTATTGAATTAAAACTCGTACGCTATTATAAAATGTATACAATTTAATTTATGCTGCACTCTTGATTTCGAATACATATTAATAAATTAATTTCGAACAGCTTTTAATGTTTAATTATTTTGATCATTAAAACTCGTACGCTGTTATAAAATGTATACACTTTTATTTATGCTGCACTCTTAATTTCCAATACACATTAATAAATTAATTTCGAACCGCTTTTAATGTTTAATTATTTTGATCATTAAAACTCGTACGCTGTTATAAAATGTATACACTTTTATTTATGCTGCACTCTTAATTTCGAATACACATTAATAAATTAATTTCGAACAGCTTTTAATGTTCAATGATTATGATCATGTATACAATAAATTTAAACATGCACTTGTACTTTTTGCAAATTAATTTTGAACAGCTTTTAATGTTCAATGATTTTGATCATATACACAAAAAATTTAAACAGAAAAAAACTATTTCTGCTTCAAATATCTTTATGTTCCATATACAAGTATTGAAACTTTCATACATGTTTCATGTTCCCAAATCTCAGTTTCATTCAGACCAGTCAATATCAGCTCTCTATAACGTTGTTCAGTTTGGAAATTTCAATCCCCATCTTATATTACTTAATCTGGAGTAGACCAAGGTAATAATTTAGGCCTTGTTTCACTTCTCATTATAACCAATACTTTATCCTTAGTTTTCAGCACGTTTCGTTTTCATATGTTTGCCAATGATTTGAAATGATTCTCGCCTATGTGTACTACTGACATAAAATTATGAGTTAAGTGGAATGGTAGTTGGAAATAAAGGGTAGCCTTGCAAGGTCTTGGTGTGATTAAGAATGACAATCTAACAATCCGCATTCATATTATCAAAATCCGTAACAAAGAGCACGAGGTGCTGGGATTTGTGATACAATAGTCCTAGTACTTTAAAAGTAAGGGTATTGTTATTTTGTTTAACTCTACAGTCTATAGCATCCTTGAAACCGATGCAGTTCCTCTGGTCTCCTCATAAAGTACATTACTTATTTATATTGGAAAAACATATTTGAAGACTTTAATGGATTTTCTTTATAAGAATGTACGATTACAATCCTCATTTATTTCCTTTGGGTTTATAATGAGCATATAAGGATGTCATTGGTTCAACTCTGTCGAGAAGAGTTTTTTTAACAGAGATTCTTCAAAATGATTAAATAATTATGTTGATATCGCCTTTGGTATCGAGTTTAGTAACGATTCATGTTTCTGACTATTGTACGAGTATAAAATGATGGAGTCGTTGTTTATTTCGTCTGTCTAATGGGTGCACGAACCTCCGCACAAGCAACAAACAAATGAACCAACGAATTCTGCAGCGCTGTGTTAAATTTGTCTAAAAATGACGTACGTTAATCTATGCAGTATTGCCAGAAACAAACTTAATTAATATTTTTTTGCTATATTGAGGAATTGCTTGTTAATACATGATTGATATTAGTTGATTTTAGGTTTCATTTTAATTAATATATTTTTTTATTGTGTGATTGATTGTTGTTTATATTATTGTCTGTACTACAAAATATTGTAATTTTGCGCTTATGGGTCGAGTTAGATATCGCTTAAAGGCAATCTGTAAGTTGGCATGGCTTTTTTAACAAATTAGTAAATTGACTTGATCTGCACTATCACCAAGCAGATGCGGCTATTTTCACTAGAACATTAGGTCTATTTTTCTTCTTTAAACAATATTTTTCTTGTCAAGAAACTGGCCTGGATAGAAAATAGAAATGATAAAGGATTTTATTTGTTCACACTTTATGTTAATAAGGAATTCAAATTTATTTTCTTATTCTTGGAACTGAATTTAATTACATTTTATTTTAAATCTAACAATCTTATGTTTAGTACAATTTTTTTTTATAATCACAAGGTTAATTTGATATTTGCTTGATGCTGAAATGATCTCATTATCCTTTCTCCCTTTACGATCATTACCCCCATTCTTAATTCCTACAACTATTGATCATCATAACTGCATTTGGTTTTGGCTTCCTAGTGATAATCCTTCTTAAAGTTAATAACATCTGTGTCGATAGTTATCATAACGATTATCATTTGCATGTTGCAAAAATAGGTGGGAAACAGAAGTATTTAATAATTAATAATTGTCTGTTTCCTTTCATTCACTTAAAAAAATGTTATATTTATTGCGTCAACATATCGAATAATTCTTTCTCTTGTTCACACATCTTTTCTTTTTTTGTTATTATATAACTACGTGTAATAATTATAATTTTAATCCCTTTAATTTCCGTTGTTTCATAATACATGGGACAAAATTTTACAAGTTAATTACACCTTTTTATCACAAAATATGTTCTATTTTAAATATAATTAAAATATTTCGGAATAATTACAGGTATTAGTTTAGTACGACAAAACAACGAAACTTAGTTTTTCTAGTTTTAATAATATACATCTTTTCAAATTATAACGATGAAACTTTTCTCATGATATAGACAATAACAATAATATTAAAGTTCATAGTAGGTTTTAATATTTTACAAACCCTGAAGTCACGAAGTGTCTCCAGGTGTCGTAAAAATTGAGTTAAATATAGGAACTCTTTAATGTATTTACCATTATTTTTATGCCAGGGAAATGGGAAAGAAGCGAAGTCATCGGTATTTCCTTGTAGTATGACGTGATTTAAATTTTACGGCCTGAGTATATCAAAAAAAAATCCTAATGAAATTGAAAACAATTTCCTTTCTTTATTTTCATGAAATCTGGTTTTGATTGAATAATTTTATGGGCACTTTCGAATAACATATTAATCTACATGTTAGTAACATAGAGAGATTTACATGCAGTTAACCATTAATATAAAAATAACAATGTAATAAATATTTCCAGATGCTTTGTATGAAGAACTTTCCACACCAGAAATTCGCGAATGGTTCCTGAAGCAGGACCAGTTTAAATCTGATGAGAGCAAACGGGATGGTGCCGCTAACAGTTTATTCGTTGATCATTCGGGACTACAGGATTCATTGAGATCTCTAGATATTGACCACCAATTTTTAAATACGATTTAATTATAATTTGTTTTTGAAATACATTAAATTGTGCCTAATTTAGAAAAAGGTAAATTTTATTGCAAAATAACTTACTTTTAAGTATTGTTTAGTACGTTGTGAGTTTCATTCAAGTATTGAAAAATATGGGGTATAGATATAATCTTTCTGGCCCTACCTTCACGGTAACTAGTTCACTTTCTTGATGGTTTGGTTGAAATTAAAAAAAAAAAAAGAAATAAAATTTATTTTCCTCTGCGTGCTCGACGTAAACCCCTTGTGATGTTGAATGCAGGATATGGAAATAAAATTGTACGGTATAAAATTATCTTACGATTAGCGGTTTTATGAAAATTCAAAGCAAATTGTAGATGGGTTGGTAGTTGGGTGAGCAATATTGATTAACTACGTATAAACAAAAGAAATTGTCGTGATCCTACTATTCTACTAGTATCACTAATCGGTGTTAGACAAAGCGTACTAATATTTTGAAACTTCTATTTCAATTCACATTACCTGCATTTCTGTAAATAATTGTTAGACCTCATATTTAATGTACTCGGAGGGATATTTGCAGCAATAGGTGATTTTACAACATTGAAAATATACCGAAATTCGTAGTCGTAAAGTTAATTGTGGGAGAAGACTCAAACAAAAGGTGAGAAAAATATACTTGGTTAGGTATATGAAGTCATATATAATAGATCACGTACCTTAAAACTCCACTTAAAAATATATTTAAATGATTTTCACACATAAAACTGTTTGTGTGAGCTATAATGCTATTTTCATCTGTTTGGGCTTATTGTAGCCCCTTTATTCGTCTTGTAGAATCCGTAGGCACTGGAACAAACACTTTCTGTAGGCTATTTATAGACATATTTGTATATTGTGGCACTACATATGATTTTAATAAGAAAATAAATAATATCTCCCTTCCACTATTACAGAAACTGCATTTTAGTGCGAGCTTGATAATTGAAACTTTAAAAGTGATTTTATATGAAAAATACGTCCTATGTCTTGGGAATATAAATATAGTGTGCTTTCAATGCAACACAGAAAAATTTAAAACATAGCCGTTCTGAATTTAACACGTTGATTAACTGTGTTTAAAAATATTATCATTTTATTCCTTGTTTTCAATATTTCCAGAATAATGTAACACTAGAGGTCCTCCCATTTACACTTTGTAATATCATTCACTGTAATTAAAAATACTGGGCACAATTCGCAAACGAAACGAACTGTTAATCATAGCGACAAATTGGAAATGAATTCATGGTACTTAGAATCTGTTGATGCTTAGACCATTTGTTAAGTCTAAAATTAATGGGTAGCCAGCAAGTAAATATCACTTTATACCAGAACAATGAATGCAAGGAGGGTAGCATAAATGTTTTTCCCATCACAAGAGGACCAAATAATGCTGTTACAACTAAAACACTAAATACTTGTACAGTGCAGTAATTATCCTCTCTTCATAAAATAGACAGGTAATTATTACAATGAGATCAATAAATGATTGGATCGCAGCGTAAGTAATTCATCCCACCACTTAGAGCACGAATAATTACTGGTAGTAAAACGGATCCGACCAAATGGTTATTAATAACAGATTACAACTCTGTCAATTTTATGTACTTGTAATTGGAATGTGAACAGCACATAGTTTAAATGTTATACAATAAAATAACCATATTTTGAAAAAGTCTATTTTTTTTACCAATCTAGTCGCATATAGTCATTTAACGAAAAGAAATTGTAAATATTAAAGAGAGGAGAAAGAAAAACATATTAGCTGGGCAAACATATTTTTTAAGAATAAAGTATTATGTAAAATTTGTATCATTTGCTTATATTCTACTAAATTAAGAAAAATATGAGATTGTAATTCCTGACGTGTAAAATTGTTTAATGGAAATATCAAGTTGGAGTAGAACCTGTACTGCGAGTTATCCGTAATTATTTAAGTGCATAGTACTTCCTTTACACCTGGGCGTCATTGATGTTTGTGCATAATAAAGTTAAATGGTATAAGATAGATTTATTTCATTTGTAATTTTCAAAAATAATTCATAAAGAAGATTTTTGTCTAATATATTTTGGTTTCTCATTTCTGAAAATTTTGGAATGGTAAGTTAATATTTTGCTTTTTAAGAGTGCGAATCTCGATAAGTTATTTTTTTCGTGTTTTAGTTTTTTCTGTTAATATTTTTTGAAGGTATTATTCATAAGTATAAACCAAATAAAACTTTCTCCCATGCTCGGACTATAAACAGTTCATAATGCTCATATTTACAAGGAAGACTTTTTTTTCAAATGTTTTATTTATTTTGTAGTGAATTTTGTACGCGAATGCAAATTTTCAAAATCGAAGGAACATATATTCAAACAATTATAAATCGTCTTTATCATGATATAATTTTTTTTAAAGATATAATATGATCAGTTGAATATATACAGTATTATTGTTGTTTGTTCATGTGTGTCCGTGAATGTATAAATAGTACGTAACTGTTATTAATTTGCGTATTGAAAATTGCCGACGAACAAAGAACTATTATATTACTTGCTAAACTTTTAATTTTAATGGTGTGGTCTTAATCAAACCAATGTTTCGAAAATATATCGCTCTTAGAAAATTACTAAATGAAAATATCATCGTACTGGAATTTTGACCCAATTACTTTCGGTTAAACTAATTTATTTAAACAATATTATTTCTCACAATGCAAATATATTGCCTAGTATATTTCATGGACGTATAAGTATGGTGATTATCTCAAAAAATATGAAATTTATAATCATCGCTACGGCTAATTTTGGCTGTGATGATTTCAGATATGGAGGGGTGGAGACATATTTTTTTTTTTTATTTTCAAAACTATTTTACATAAAATCGTAAAGTAATTTTGGATTCCTTATAATTTGTTATTCCAATCGATATCCCATGCAATATTGTTATCGGAAATTTGGCATTTAGATTCCAACGAGAAAAACCAAAAATATTTTCGGCTAATTAGCCTCTCTAAAATTTCCTTAAGAATAATTTTGAGTATTAACTATTGAGATGTATATAGGTTTAAACACGTTATAATTATCCCAATTTCATATTCCACTTTCAAATGGTTTTTCAAGAAAAACAGGGACGACCGACGTGTACCAACATCGAAATATCTTGAGCGTACACACTCGTCAAACGAACCAAGATATGCTAGTACATTTATTAAATTTCCCTTTTTACACCATGAAAGAAATAAATACTTATTATAAAGAAAAAAAATCACTCTACAATATTAATTAAAATAAAAGTTTAAATGAAAATTTTTAATAACTTTAAAAGTAAAAATTTAAATTCATCGCCTTCTTTATTTATTGTTCTATACTATTTATGTATGCACACAAGCTGTCCCTGCGTCAGTTATTCAACTGAAAGTAATGAGCAGAGCACATCCTAAACAACCAAAATAAAGCAAAACGGGGTTAAATGAAAGTGCATCGTTTAGAAGTCACTATTTTCGAAATATCTATTTTTTTTGTTTCTTCACTCACATTAATCGATACCGCATCGGGATTATGCAACCCGATGCGGTATCGATTAATGTGAGTGGTATGGGATTGATTAATGTAAAAATAATCATGTAATTTGACAGTAACTTAGCTTATTACGTCGTTTCTGACTCTACAATCTCACTCTTGTCGATACAGTCATCACGTGGCGCAGTGTCATGAAAACTTACCTTCTAAAACCTTTTACCATATCGCAGTTATCGAGAACCCCACTGACTGCTATTCTCGTGGCATATTACTTCCATAACTCTCTTCACATTATTTATGGTGGAACGGCTCTTTATGGATTTGTCAGTCTTCTTCTTAGTGGCTAGTGCAACTATGTTCTTTCATTAATAATGTCAAATTGTCGAACACATAGCTAATTTGTTAGTGGTTATTGTTCAATATTCACAACCAATTTTCTGCGAAATATCGCAGTGAATTTTTACAAGGGATAAGCTTTTATGCGTTGTTGTTTATATTTTACAATTTAAACTGAATACCTCAGGTACTTTACTTTTCACTCTGACCAAGTAAATTATTCCATTTGTAACTATGCAACGCTAGTAAGAAGACGATTCGCAATATATATTATCATAATGGTACCATTTTTCGCTGCCACTTTTCCTCGCCCTTACTTCCTATTTCGCTTATAGTTTTTTCAACTTTTATCATGAAAAAGTTTTTAAAAATATTTTATCAAGAAATTATCAACTTTGATACGACGTGATCTATTCAATGGAATCTGTAAGTATTAATCTATTTTCGGGATGATTGCAGTCATGTTACCTGGCCGTTCTGGCAGTTAGTAGGGATGGAGAAAAATTATCTCATTGAAGTGGAATGAAACAATTTTTGTAACAAAATTGGGTAATAGAAGATTGTGTGTCTTCAATGCACTTCCACAAGTATCACATTAAATATCTATCAGTTTAATCACCAAATTTCGACAATTAGTTACTTTGACCACGGATGATACACCTGGTCCGAAATAAATCCAGACAAGTTTGATATTTACACGATTGGAGGGTACACACACACACGCACGCATATGCGTGCGTGTGTGTGTGTACCACCTTCGCACGACAGGATAAATCTATTCAGTACAAGTGGAACTGGTAGTAGGAGGATTTTGTCCACACTACAAAAATTTAAACATAAAAACCTAATATAACTATTGCGAAATATAACATTCCTGGACCTAAATAACTTAGTCGCTTATTACTCTGTGGTTTATTAGTATAAGTAAATTAACTATATTTTCCCCATGTAGTGCTTAATAAATCACGGTTTTTGTGAAAGTTTTGCAATTTAAGTGATTTTTGGTAAGTTTAAGGTATTTTGTATCCAAATAACACGTTTCAAAATTTTTTTAATGAAATGTATATGACAAGCAAAGGTCAACAATTTTTTTTCAATGTACCTTTAATTCACTAAAATAACAAGATAAATTTTAATTAAAATTTTTGCACTGTTTTCAAAAATTTTCCTTATTCCCGTTTTGTTAACCATAGCGAGTGTATTGATTTTATATAATCGATTAAATTATAAATGAATTAAACGTTTATATTTAATGGTGAAATCAAAATTAAAAATATATGTCAAATTTCATAAAAATCTGTAATATAATATTATTTTAAAAAGATAAAACCGGTTTCTAAATTTTCCTTTTATAACTCAGAAGTACATAATCTATTAAAATATTAATGCAATTATATTATACTGTAAACATGATAGCATACGGTTCACTCGGATGAATGCTCACTGGAGTAAGAATTATTTTTTTTCATTCTACGTTCACATGACACAGACGAAACGATAAAGAAATGAATGTTCATACGCTCTTTTTCTCGAATACGTTGAGATGAAACGTACTCTGCCACGGAATACACACAGCTTAAAATTCTACGCGTTTAAATCAGTACAGAGAGGGTATACATCTACATCGTCGCAAGAGCAAGCACTTTTAATTAATGGCTTTGTTTTAGTGAGTTCTTTTATGTAGTGGGCGCTTATTTAATGTCTAATATCTTCTTCGAGTATTTCTTGGTTTAATTATTGATTAAAGGTTTTATAGAATTGGCTTGTATGTTTCTATTCTTGTATTCGTCGAGTTTATGCTCCAAAGATATTGATAATGTTTTAAATCCTCAAAATATAGCGGTATGTTTTGCTGATTGCCATTTTGTCGCATACACAACCATAATTTATTTTACTATCTTGTGTAGTTCGTAAACCATAAAAATAAACCAAGAAACAAAACAAAATGATCAAACCTGAGTGAACGTGATGACACGTTTCATTTTTCGTTCATTTTGAGTGCTAGTGAATTACGTCAAATGCCGGAATCCAACAATCCGGCTTAGTTCACTAATGTATACATTCATAAATTTTAGTTATTTTTGTGTTTAAATGTCTTATTTTAAGTGAAAGATCCTGAATGAAAGACGGAAATGAATAAAATTGACCCGTCTTATATTATTTTAAGCTGAAGTATATATACATTTCTCATGAACACATTAATTAAAATCTATCAAAAATTAAATATATAATAAAGATATGTCATGTGCATTGTTACTGGCGTTGTAGTGAGAGTTCATAAATGCTCATTTAAACAAATTTTGGAATATAATTCCATTTTAATTCAAATTTAATTTTTTCCAAATTGCAATATAGTTATTTACTGCTTTATATCGAATAAATAAAGTACAAATTATGTAGCATACAAATATCGAAAATTGTTGGTCACTCGCATTATATATGTACATAATGGAATTTAATCATGTGTCGCTGAAATGTTTCACTTTTTGTAAATATCAAGTTTCATTTTACGTTATATTGATGGACACAATTAGTGCGTTGAGAAGCACAAACATATTTTAAATATACTAGTACATGTGATGCTTCATTTCATTCCAATTAAACTTAAATTATTCTATAAGCTTTCCGCTAGTAATGCGAGTAGTTCATAAGGAAATTTAACTATACACATCTTTATACGGGTTATGTTTTCTTAAAAATCGGAGATGAATATTTTTTTAAAACGAAAATAATTTAGACTTTTTAGGAATCACTCTCTTGAATTGCCAGTACAGTTTTGAATTACATATTTACACATTGTTTCAATGAAATAAATTGCATAATAATGACGAATCATTACGTCTCTTATTTACACTAATAGATTAGAGTGTGATATTTATAATACGTGTCATTGACATTGCTTTGTTAATTTAATACCCTATTAATTGGTATTTGTATCAGGAAGTGCATTAAATTACAATTTAAGTATTTCATCTGACAAATTACTGGCAGTAAAAAAGCAGAATAATTGTTTTTGCTAAAGTAAAATATTTAAGTGACCACTCTATTAACTCATTGCTAAATACACCAAAGTCGTGCAGTAACACTTCGTATCGATAGTTCATTTAGCTGTAATACATATACCAAAGTGTAAAACAGCTAACTCAAATGTATACCCAACAAAGGAACATAATTAAAAAAGATTGTTATTTTATAGAAACAATGACGTTTAAAATATTAATACGAATAAAATATTGAACACACATTTAGCACAAGAACATAAGTTTCACGAGATGTATGTGAATTTCCAAGGAGACTTTTTACGTTCCGAAGAAAGACACATTATGCGATGCGGAAAAAAATTCAGCTCAAACGAAATATCAGTCACTACACTACTCCATTGCATAGATTTTTTCACATGTACAAAGTTCCTATTCCTTCGTCATGTTTACTTTATAATACTACATATGTACTGAATTTTGTATTATGGAATACGGTTCTCATGATCGACATTAAAATGGATATTGAAAGTTCATTTCACTATTTATATTTACCGGATTAATATTGAATATATTTTTAGTTACGGTAATGTCGCTTCTTCCTCCATAGTTCATGATAGAGGATATATAAATCGCAATTCTTCCTTTTTTCTCCGTTCATTAACAACAAGAGTTGCGGTGGCTATTTGTCCAGATTCCTTATCCAGAAATATCTCAACAATCACCCACGAGGTTTCACCAGCGCAAGAATAATTCAACAGGTTATCGACCTAGAAATCTTAATGTTGAAAGAATGCAACAATAAAAAAAGTAAGTTATAAGAACCTATAAATACATGGACCGTCAAATTGTCAACTTCAAAACGATAGGTAAAATGTCTTCAAACATTTATTAATATTAATAGAGAAATTATTGGGTCGTGATAACAGGAACAAAAATTGTTTTGCTGATTCACACATCGGTGTATGTTCATATTCAAGACGCTCAGAGTTTAAAGGCAGTTTGGAACAATCTGGCATGTCCTTTCGACGACTCTGGTGTTACGCAGCGTGTTGGGTTGCTGAAAGATCTTTGCACGATAATTCTTGTGGAATGTTAAAAGACTACGTTAACAGAATAATGACCATGGTGCACAAACTTCGAAATATACATTTTTTGGTAGATGAAAAATAACTGAGAACACTGCTACTTACGGCTTTAACAAAATTGTATAAGCCATCGATATGGCGATCGAGGGCTCAGGTATAAAAATAAGTGCGTATTCAGTCAAGGTGAAAATCTTAGAAGATATCGAGATAAATAAAAAGATTAGCAAGGTGTTCCCAAAAAATAAAATGATTAAAGGTACAAGGTGCAGAAACAATCCTCGGAAGGGGTTTTGTTTAATTGCAACGGATTTGGTCACAGGAGAACTGAATGTAGTGCCAAGATAGAGGAAGAGAACTCGGATCAGTGGAATGCGGATTACGCTGCCACCCTCATTGCCATCGCTTGTGATACTGGGGCATAGTACTTTGACTCAGGTGCTTCCATGCACGTGACAAAGCACAACTGTATTTCTCAAAAAAAATCACAATAGCCTCTGCAACTCTAAACAACTGGGATGGAGCCATTTGCAACGAAGATAAAAGTGGCAGATGATAAGCCACTTTCTGTGAAGGGCACTGGTCAGGCGAGCCTTAATGTCCATTATATAATAAAATTATATTAAGCTATATATAAATATATATATATATATATATATATATATATATATATATATATATATATATATATATATATATGTGTGCCTGACTTAGTTACGAATCTATTATCGGACAGTCAAGTTAATAAAAACGGTGATCCAGAAGAAAATGCATATATGACTTAACCTGAGAGGCTGGAATGTGAACCGGAGAGGGTATGTGAATTGAATAAATCACTTTATGGATTGAAACAGACACCCAGATGCTGGAATATAGGATTTGACTCGGCTTTGAACAGGGTCACCCTAACAAGAGGTAAAGGTTATCAGTGTGTGTACATAGGACAAGTTGGTGGAAACAAATAGTAGCTATCTAATGCAAACATTACAGACTTGATATGCTACAGCAACGCAGACTTTGCCATCGACACTGAAAACGGATGTTCTGTAACTGGCTATGCGTTTCTCAATAATGGTGCCACCATCACTTAGTCCAGTCAACTGCAGCCCACTGTGGCCCTGTTTACTAGAGAAGGTTAGTTAAAAAGTTAATATGGTAGAAGCAGTTCTTGTGTGACAGTTCTTGCTGAGTTCAATCAAAAGTATAAAAATGCCATAAGTGGAATAAAACGGTCAGTTATACAAAAGATGTAAACATATAGACATTAAATACAAATCTGTAAGTGAGAAACAACGAGAAAATACTATAGAATTGAATTACGTAATTTCAATTGATAAATATGCAGACATACCTACAAAAATGATATCCGAAACAAAATTTGTGACGAGGAAAGAGGGATAACAATAGCAGTTATATTAGGACAGAATTAGAGTAATGTTAACTGTTTACGACTTAAAATGTAGACTACATATTTATTTCTTTGAACTTTTTATAAATCAATACTTAGAACATTAAACGCAGTAAAAATATGTAATCTATATGCTACATTAACTAATACGCATTATTTATAATATCAGGTGGTGAATAAATGATGTAAGTTGTCCATATCACTTTTATTGTCTTAAGATATCAAATTTGGGTTTGGAATCGAATTAAGTATTGCTTGAGTTAATTAATTCTCAGTAGTTTTATCAGCATATTTTATACAAAATTTGTTCCTAGCATTGTGTTCCATGAATCGAAGATATTTTAGAAAAAAAAGATTATCAATATTGAACTGAGAATCCATTGGTACGAACTAAATAAAGTGAGTTATTTGCTGTTATTTTTAAACTTACTACCATGAATGTGAACAATATTGGTCTAAAAAACTCTAACATATTTTTGTATTGAAAGCTCTATTTATATTTTTAAATATAGAATTAGACTGAAATTGCCATGATATTGTATTAATTTTTTAAGTTGTATTCAGTGACTAATTTTAGTACAAAAATTCATAATAATATGGATATCGTATGTAACTTGATTACAGAAGTGGGTAACCTCTTTATATTTATAAAGAACTCGTGACAAATTATTACAAGCATTTTTTTACAAATGAACACAGTGGAATTTAAACCTAAACTCTTAATGGGTGCATTTTTTATTGAGATGTATGTATGCATTTAGTGAAAATTTTAACGTACATAATATGATAAAACGAAATAGACGGTACTACGATAGCTCTTTTTAACTTTTGTTCGTATATTAAACTGAATTACTTTTCTTCACATATTACACTGAACTTACTTTATCTTCGTATATTACACTGAATTAAATGTTTTGTTATACCATTTAGGACAATTATCACTATGATTTTTATATTCATTATGATATTGTGATTGTTGTAAAAACTCAATTTTACAGAAAACCAATATTTGCTTACAATGTTTACAAACGGTATATCCTTTCTGTGTAAATTAATTTTAAAGAAACTAGTTACAAAGGATTACAATTAAAAGGGATCTCAGCATTTTTAATAGTGACCAATTTTGTTTTTGGTATGAATGTCGACCGTAACATGCTGTCTTATATGTAGGGTAACGGCCACAACCATGTGTGGTCAATAGTTTCATGTATAAGGTTTAAACCTATCGATAATAAATATTGCCTGTCTTATACGATCGGAAATGATAGTGTAGTTGATTGAATGAACGTTGTGGGTATATAACTAGATAGAAAACAGATGTATGCTTAGATAGAATACCTACTTCATATGCTTGAAAAGATTTGATGAAAAATATACAGTCCTGTGTATATTTAATTTGAATGAGCAAGTATTGAAACGCTGTGTCCCATTCGGTTATTCCGTATTTAAAGATGTAAGGCTAAAGCAATAGGTAATATAAGGGGTGGAATATAAAATGTGAAATGTAAACTGTAAAATCCTAAATGTAAAAGTAAACCCTTAGATACAGCAAAAAGGTGTAAAATGTAAAATATTAAATAAGAAATGTAAATTATAAAACCTTAGGTGAAGTAATGGTTGTAAAATATGAAAAAAACGTAAAACCCTAAGTGTGTAAAATTAGAAACTGATGTAAAGTAAAAGATGTAAAACATAAAATGTGAAATGAGAAATTTAAAACGTAAAACCCTAAGTGTAGAACTAAAAGCTTAGGTAAAATAAAAGGTAGAGGATGAAGTGTGAAATTAAAGTTGTAAAACGTGAAACCCTAGGTGCAAAACTAATAGCTTAAATCAAGTAAAAGTTGCGAAACATGATATGTCAAATAAGAAATGGTAAAGTATGAAACTCTAAGCGTAAAATTAAAAGCTTAGGTAAGTAAAAGTTGTAAAATATATAATGTGAATAAAAAAAGTGAAACCCTAAGTTTATAATTAAAAGCTTAGGTAGAGTAGAAGTTGTAAAATATAGAATGTGAAATATAAATGTAAATCCCTAAGTGTAAAAATAAAGGGCTTGGGTAAAGTAAAAGTTATGAAGCATGGAGTGTGAAATGTCAAACATATGTGTAAAGTATAAACTTTAAACTAATTGTAAATGAAAGGTGTTAACTGCATATTAAATGTTTAAATTTGATAAAGTTAGCTCGATGTCCTTACGCAAAACTGTAGATTTGAAATAGGTTAAACTCAAGAAAAAATAGTTGTATGATACTATGAACAGTTCTAAATGTAAAATTTCAAGTATATGTGTAAAGGTTAAACTTGAGAAAACTTAGTTGTATGATACTGCGCGAGTTGTAAATGTGAAATGTTAAATGTATGTATGAACTGTTTGTATAACGTTGGTTACATATCCTTGTGTCAATGCAATTATGTTAAAAGGTCTTCAGTGACATGTAAATTTATAAAATATCAGAAGACCAGTCATAGAATTGATAATAGATATCATTATACGATTCACAACGTAACTGAAATCAAAATTTTTATCTGCTAGGAAGGTTCTAATCAAGGGGGAGTGTTAAATAATTTATATATATACCTTATATATATATATATATATATATATATATATATATATATATATATATATATATATATAAAGAACAGTTTTTGCAGAGTAAGTGAGAGGCGATATTTCGATATCATATTCCTCTTTTTTATAATTTATAAAGTTACGTCCCTCCAATTATCGATATTAAATTAGTAAGCGTAAAAATTGAGAATAAAATCCTTACTTATATCTTAATTTTTCTTGGTTACATGTATTTGCTATATTAGTGCCGTTAAATTGTATAGATATATTACCATAAGAAACAATATTCAAAGCAATCACTTCTTTTGAAATTATGTATGCAAACATATTTTTTACATATTTTCTGTATAAATTCTGAAAAGATTTAATTAGAAGAAATAAATTTGCATATCATTGTAAAGCCTCTTGTCAAATAATTTTACCGGGGACTATTATCCCAACAATATTTCAGCTTTCATCAAAACAGATATTAGACATCATCTTACATGCTAATGAACATCAAACAAATGTCGAACTTTATCTTGGACTTTGTTCTCAATCCTAATTTGACAACTAACAACTTCAATTGCCAAAGAAATTGCTCCGAAACAAAAGTTGGACATAATGTCCTAAAGTTTTGAAAGCAATATCTTTGAACAAAGCGTTTATCAAGCATTTGTCCAATTTTAAACCATTATCAAGATTAGATCCGTCACCATTGCGTCATTTTCGATAAATTATATTGACAGTATTTTGTCTGCAAACAAATTATTTGTAAATTTATTCTTATGTTTAATTTAAATTAGATAAATACTAAAGTAACTGCCGATCTCAAAAACTATCAACAAACAAAAAACTATCGTTTTATTTTCATTATCACGTTACCTTTTGTTCACTCTCCTTAATTGATTTGTTTCACTCTATTTACATCCATTTCATCTGCTTTAACTCTACTCGCCTCTTTTGTAAGAAACATTATTTTATTTGTAAATTTATTCTTATTTTTAATTTAAATTATATAAATACTAACGTAACTGCCGATCTTGAGTTTGTCCGAAAACAACCATTTTTGCATTTTTTAATCGGTGTTTTTATGTAATCATTTTTACTAATAAATTTACTAAGCGTGTTCTACGGCATATATAATTATTCTGTATTTCATTCTATTATAAAAATTACAGGTCACTTTTAAAGACACACACATAAATAAAATAAAGCACGCGCGCACGCACACATACACGCGCTCCAGCATACCTGATCATCTGCTAGAATTTAAGAACTAATGAATAAAAAATGGTTTCAACATCACAGCGCAAAAGGCTCAATCAAAAATATAATTTTATCCAAATTGACACTGTTTTCCAGGTTTTATTTTTTCATTACTCTAACTGGCGGCGTGTAAAATTTGTAATTTCGGTGTAAATGTGTGAAAACATTTGCAATATACTCTAAAGCATTGTGATAATAAAAGTCGATATTGCTGTTATTAACGTTTCTGACTACGTATTATATATAAAAAATAAAATTGAAAGTACCAAGTTTGAGGGTTAGTGTTTTTTCTATAAATTGCTTAATACTGAAGAAATTTTGTTATTTGGAAGCTCAAAAAATATTAAAATTGGCCATCATTAATTATGTATGTTTTAAACAGTCCGTGTTAATTTATAACTTTAAAGGAATAGGTAGATGCCGAACCAATTTTTATTTTCTTATAACCTGATTATTTTTAATATTCATAACTTTACCAATATATAATGGATACGTTAAAATAAAATGAGTTGGTAAATATAGAAAATTGTTGTTAAATATTCTTGCGACAATAAAAAGTTTAGATAATTATAAATACAAGAAATTCCGATAAACCAATTTATACCTAAACAATTATCTTGCAGCCTTTATCAATTTCTAAATAATATGAGACGTGAGTAGCTTCAATTACAAATTATCTTTCATAGTAAGAGAAAACTTGATCATCAAAACTCAAATTACCAAACGTATATAGCAAATAAAATAAAAATAGTCATAATCACATAATGAGAAAACATCTCCCTAAAATTCATCACAAATATAATGATAACACAAAGAACAAAATAATAAAAATATTTTACCATTCGAGATCAAAAATAACACCTTCATTGTTATTGAAGATAAAGTGCTCAAACAATTTATACATAATAATTTTCTAACCGACAAGTTGAATTAACCCTTTCAATCTGATCAGATCTAAAGCAAACATTTAGAATCCAGTAAGATGTATTATTGAATTATTCCTACTAACTTAACCACTCGTCTCTACCGCCTACACAATAATATATACGAGTATCAGAGAACATTTTACTTCACTCGCATATGTACGTAAGCTCCTGGAGAAATGCAATAGATGGTGCCGGCGATGCGAAAGGGGATATCTACTTCATATTTCCATAAGCATAGATGTACATTTATTACACAGATATATCTTCACTATATGGCGTCCCTTCAACCATTTATGCAATTAATCATGTGTAATCCGGCAAATGTTATTTTTTAAATTCAGTTGCTTAGTTAATAATATACTTAAAGTTTATATTTTTATGAAATCATAATTATGTCTAAATTAGCAGTCTGTCTAAATAGGAACAATTGTCAGGTTGGCAACATGTAACATTAAGATGAATTTTCACGTATCTGTGAGAAAAATAAGCACAGGTTTCATTCTTATTTAACTTCTCATTCTTCACTCTATATTATACTAATATTATAATTATTATAAATATCAATGAAATCACACTAATATTATAATTATTATAAATATCAATGAAATCACACTAATATTATAATTATTACAAATACTAATGAAATAAAATAAAAGAGACGTGTGTTTAATTCCATACATTTGTTTCTTTTACGATTTGTTAATTTGCTAAGTACGTTTTTCATTTTATGACAGATATTTTTCTAGGTTTTTGAAAATTAGTTTACGTACGCGTACACAATAATTAAAATTAAAATTATTTTGTTTCTGAACACTTTATTATAATTACCTTCACTTCTGAATTTGTTTAATTGCGTTTAGCATACACTAAAATTACGTCCAAAAATTCGCTTGCACTTAAAACGACGTATTTGTTAATTCCATTATCTTGAGAAGTTACTACAAATGATTAACAAAAACCACTGATACTCAAAATCTAAACACGAATCATCTGTCATTTTAAATACAGTAACTATCTCTTCAAATATAATCATACGTTTTTATACGTTAATTGGTTTAAATAGATATTTGTGTGTTGTCATATTAAATAATAAATAAACGATCGAGATCTATTTTTAAATTTTAATTAAAATTATAGTAATATCATTAAAAAGAAACAACTAATAATTTATCTAAATGATAAACCATATCGTATTGAAAGTTATTCAAATATATTTACATAAGAAATTTATGACAGTATTTTTTATAATTTTAATATAATATTTAAGTGAATTATGGATGTCAAAAATTTTCAGACTATATAAATTTTTATTTGTGAATTGCAAACTTACTAAGTCCTAAAATTTAACATTTACCTGTTTTAATCTTTTATTATTTATGAATTTCTTTGTAAACCTTTGCTAATTAAAGCGATAGTGAAAAAAATCTAATTCACCATTGCATCGTTAAGAAGTGTACACAATATTGCTATATTTCTTACATTTATCAAAATAAAAGATGTAGTTGGATGCGTTTCCATATAAATAACTTATAACAAAATTAAATGTCAGAAAACGAGGACGTGATTTAAAAAAAAAAGTAAGTTTATTGTAATCTACCCATGATGCAATATTACGGATTGAAGTGGAGCTATTGTGTGAAAATACATAGTATATATCCACTTCTTTTATTAAACAAATTAGTTTCATATTAAGAGCAAAGATTGTGTATCGTTAATTTGGTTTGTTTTTTATGCACATGGGTCGTTTTTAGAGTTCAAAACTGTAATCCCCATGAATAGGTATACATCGGTACAGTAGCTTTGGTTATTGCCATGAATGCTTACACTAATTAAGTATATACATATATATATATATATATATATATATATATATATATATATAAATATATATATATATATATATATATATACACATATATGTATATATATATATATATTGCATATTCAATATATCTTAAGAACTGAAAGAAATGAAAAAAGTAAGAAAATTTAAAAATTTTTTAAGTTGATATTGCCATATAGAGATAAAAAATTAGTAGACTCTTTATTACGTCTAGGCAGCGTAATATTTAATAAGTACCTCAACATTATGTAGAAAATGGCTACAATTAAAATTAACTTCACACTAGTTATATATTTTCAAGTGTCGCGTCTAATGGGTGAGTGCACGTTGGGAGAGAGAAAATGATTTTTCTTCTCTAGTAATTTTTGGTTAGTATTCAGTTTAGTTACGAACGCCAATTCGATTTAAAGTTCCTGAGTTAATGTTTAATTTTTAAAAGTAATATTAATGATGAGAATATGTGCACTTTTCTTAATATGTACTATTCTTAAGGACGTAATGTAAACATTCAACAAATGTTTATCCTCACCAATAATTAATTATTCAATCTCACATTACCATAATTATAGAATTAAATAAATTGAGAAAAAAGAAATAGAAATCCTCACACACTCGTATGCTTTCTTAAGAGATTCCATCTTTTCTTTCTTACGTGCTCACCGTTGTGGTATTTACCTTGCAATAGTTCAAGCCTGCTCTCATGACTGAAGGTTCATCCATTCTGAGTTACTTTACAAAAGGTGAAATTTCCGCGATTAGCAGTTTATTCAATATTTCTTTTAATTCTTATAGCAATCTCGAAATATTAAAAATTTAGAATAAACTTTAAAAAATACATAAACATCATTGCCACCTGCTTTCATAGAAATTCTTATATAGTTAATATTATTGAATATATTTGGCATTAATTTTGTAGAAATTCATTATTCACAATTAAATGAAACTACGTGATGTAATATTATTTCTACTTTCTTTAAGTTCTTTACCATGACCTAGGTTTCGTTGTATTACAACATCTTCAGGTGGGATATTAGCAAAGATGTTTGCTAATAGCCCACCTGAAGATGTAATACAACGGAACCTAGGTCGTGGTAAAGAACTTAAAGAAAGTAGAAATAATACTACATCACGTCGTTTCGTTTAACCATGAAGTTAATATTACTTAAACGACAAAAAATGTAATTACGTCTTTAGCGATGTACCTTGTTGCATATTAGGCTTCAAGTCTCTTTTTTGGCGCAAGCCACATTGGACATCCGTAAATTGTTTCGTAAACATAAATTGTAATTTAGGTCGACTTTGCGGTAACCTTTTGCGAAATCGAAATAATAGGACACATGTTATTTACTTCATCCCCAGTACAATGTTAATAACATAAGCTCCATCCGGATGGCAAACGGTGAATCGCTGTTTTCCAATTGTCACCGTAATTTTTCGAAGGGGAAATTTATCAAAGTTATAATTTAATTGGTTTTTATTTTGACTCAAAATGTTATGTTGCGAGGCTTTCGAAGAACTATATGGAAGACATTTTATGGGTGTCGTAAAGTAATAAATTCCAGCAGGAAAAATGCGTGTAATTTTCAATTTCGGACGATTATTTTTTTTGGCGAGTTACGAGAAGTGTTCATTTTTTTCTGTATTGTTACTTATTTTAATGGTATTATTGTCTCAGAATAAAATGAAAGTAATAATTAAGAAGCAACACCATAATCAATGTTTTCACACTAATTAAATTTTCAAAAGTAAATCTGTTATTTTGATACATTTTAGTATTATGCCAAGAAAACATATTCAAAATGATTCATCTATTTTTTATTCTATTCATTATTCTCCTATCAACTCGTTGTTTAAAATAAAAGTGTTTCCTTTCTTAATTCGTTGCTTATCTCTTTTAAAATCACAATTGAATGTAAAGAAGTCGATAGTTGCCAATGCCTTCAGAAAAAGTACCATTTATATCCATAGCACAAGGAAATGCACGAAGGTAGTCCTGAATTAATAACTTCGTTCAAATATCTCCCGTTCGTAACGAAACGACATATTCGTCCAATTAATTTGTACCTAAAATGTTTCTTATAAACTTTTATGTCTTTTTCATATAATCGTCATCTTAATCGAAATACTTACATGATAAGACCACACACGCATGCATGCATGCACGCACGCATGCTCGCACGCATGCACGCATGCACGCACGCACACAAGCACGTACACATGCACGCACGAACGCAAGTACATACATACCCGCGCGCGAATACAAAAGCGAGCAAAAACCTCTTAAAGTGTAAAATGAAGGCTATATTTATTGTATCTGCAACACAATACAATATTTAAAGTTACATTCTTCAGTTTATTTATAAAATAATACCGAATGTGGAAGGGAGGTGTCAAAATGCAAAAGATGTGTGATTTGTTCAAATAAGATTATGAAACCTGCTCTATAATAGCAACTGTAGTGTATTACTGAAAAATAAAAAAGTGCATTCAATTTTTGTCCATTGGAAGTTACGCTTAGAAATATAATAGTATTTTGAGGCTAAATTACCAATATGCTAATGACAGATTAATGGGCAGATAATCACACCGAGTTTATAGGCTAAGGACACACATAAGAATTTCTCATGATTAGTAAACTCAAAAAAAGAAAGCACTTCTATTCCGCTAAATACTCGAAATTATCAAGAGTTAATCATAGGTAAAGACTGAAAAATCGAAAGTTTATAATTTTTCTGCCCAAAATTTACTCCATCATGCACATAAATTTTTAAACAATTGACGTTATACAAAAAGAAAATTTCATTTTAACTGACTTTTTCATTAGAATTAAATAGAATGGAGAAAAATTCAAATTAAACACTGAAATTTGATAAAACGACGATTAATTCGGTTAAATTTAATCATTATTTACGTATTGGTAAAACCTTTAATTTACAAAATAAATGTGATAATCGTAATGACTCTGGATAACGGTAAACAGGGAGAAAATTTTACAACTTTGCATAAATCAGTATCATTTACATCAAATAATTTAGCACAATATTAAATTCAAATAATAAAAATACTATTTGAAAATGTATGATCCTTGTTTTACGATTTACAGTTAGCTTAATGTAAATATAATTACATTGCCCAAGAAAGTCAGTTTTTTACATCAAAATAACATTAATAATTCGATATTTAATTTCAGGTAACCTAAATACCTAAATGAGCCTGCTTCGGAATAAATATGAATTTTGAACTTATTACATTGGTTTAAGTATTTATTAATTGATCACATAAATATTGTGGATTTTCATAATCGAATTAACTGATTTTCACCTTAACGTATGTTATTCAACATGGTGATACGGTGAATAAATTATGGTGTTAAAAATCACTTTAAGTCATTTCTTCTTTTTAAGTATGAAGTAAAAAAAAGCCCCAGAAAAAATTGTTAAGATTAAAAGCCTTATAAATTTAGTGCACTCTATGCTTGTTGTCAAAGCAGATGCAAAAAATAATTTAACAGGCCATAAATTAATTATAAAAATTATTCTTAATAATTTTTTTACGCCAAAATAGAAAAAAAATATTCTTTGCATTATTAATTGCTAATTTATTACATTAAGTCGATACATTGTGCTAGAGTTTATTTGAATATTAATTTGATAATAATACGAAATACAAACCTATTTCGCGAGATGAGACCAAGCACATAATTTTAAGAATATTGATATTTTAAAACATTGACCATATAAGTACTTTAATATTATAATTAGGTTAAAAGTACCAAGCATACGAATGCACAACCACGTTCCAATGGCGTGTGACGTCTTCACTAAAGCGACTAGATCCCATCAATCATGAAGCGACAAATATTTGGAACGAAGCTGCGGGAGACATCAACAACTCATAAATCAAGAGAACGCCCGAAGAACTCTGTCTAATGCAGCATCCATTAATGGCGCTCTCCAGTTTATTATTTGTTTATTACGTTGTTGTGTGTGTAGGTGTTTGTTATCTTTAACCTGTATAGATAAAATTAGTGTACGGTCGTATTTATGGTTAAGGAGTACAAATATAAATAAATTAATTATTTCGTAATTGATTAAATAAAATCGTCGCTTTTCGTTTTTCAATATAATATTTTTTGATAAATAAAATGCTACAAATTGATCATATTGGAGCTACAAGAACATCTTTCTAAATGAAAGTCACAAAGCTTATATATGACAGGTAAATTCAGCGACTGATTAAATAGTCTACATCAATTTTTTCGTTTTTTATATTTCTGCAAATACGCTAAAATCACTCATTAGATTTCTCGATCTCATTCGAATAATAAGGGAAGATGGTAAAATTCTGTAATTAATGAAAGTTGATCTCTAAAAAAATTCAGTTCACATATTTATTACTTTTGATTGGGAAAAAATTACTAATGAAAGCAGTCAAGTAGGGGTCAAAGCTCACCAAGAGAATGTCACATACCAGTAAAACTCAATAATAATCACATTGTAATATATCCATAAATAATTGAAATATTCAAATTGTTATTTGGATATATTTTAAGTATTTAATAGGAAACGTTAAAATAGGTAATATTTTCGCTATAGACGAAATTTTATTTGTAATAAAATTGACGAAGACTAATAAATTGTGTCTAATGATCTATAAAAATTAGTAAGGTTGATAATTGTTTTCGTTAACATAGTTATATTGTTGTTTGATAATCCAATTGACGCTCATGATTTATTTCGAAGATTATTTATTTTACATTAATAACCATTTTTAATGTATTTAACTGAAGAACTTGTGCTTTCCCTCCCTGTAGTTCTTTTAGCTATATAGTATAGTTATGCAATATACATATATGCATACAGAAATGCTTTGAAGATTAAAAATTTTGATGCATACCATTTAACCAACGATTTATTCCATGACTCAATGCAAAATGACTACCATAGATCAGCACAAAACTATATTATCTAATTATCTTCAAAAGGCGCTAATGTTTAAAATACGTAAAAATATGTCAAAAACCGAGAAAGCAAACATCAAGTGAACTAAAAATGTATATATATATATATATATATATGTGTGTGTGTGTGTGTGTGTGTGTGTGTGTGTGCATATATATATATATATATATATATATATATATAAAGCAAAGAATTAATAAAAAATCAACATTATGGGGCAACCTAATAAAACATTAAGTGCTCTTCAAACTTGAGGTCGATCCTACAAGATCCGATTTAGCGTCCAAGATTAAATAAAGTGGAGAGGTTTTCTCAAGTTCACTGCGGTCCATTTACGTTGATTTTATTTCATTTTATCGATTACCTATAACACGAAATGTACAAATGGAAGTTTAACGATATTGATGTTTCAAATATCAGACTCTGCTTGAATAGTTTCTTGAAACCCGTTTATGTTATGTCTCCAATCACTGGAGTTCTTTAATGACATATTTATCATTTCATATTATGTTTTTACATTAGGATGCCACTAAAAACAAGAGACCTTATCGATTCAAAATATATTTCAAATTTTATCTAACTCATCGTCACTAGATTCCGCTGATAAAGTTCAAAGATATTTTCCAGATATTTTTTTTAAGATATTTTAATTTCAAGTAAAATAAACTAATCATATTTTGAAACTAACAGTTTAACTGTTTCGAATATCTTAATTAAACACATATTTTTGCAATTCATGAAACTATGTTGTTTCAGTACACCCCATCCCTCCCTTCGTCCTCGGCTGCGTTCACTAACATGCTTTCGTACCATTATACAGACAATATCGGTAGTGGAGATCACGACGGGGTATATCATGGCATAAATACAATAAATAAACCGGACCTTCCATACTTTACAACTTTCAAGTAGTGTTTACCCACTTTTGTCACATTTTTTATTGCTTCTCTGTCGCTAATGTAACATGAATATATATATATATATATATATATATATATATATATATATATATATATATATATATATATATATATATATATATATATATATATATATATATGTGAGTGTGTGTGTGTGTTTGTATGTGTGTATGACAAATACATGTTCGTTAACAAATCCGCCTATTAAGCTTACCTCACGGGCGAACAACTCTCGTAAGAGGACCCCCAAGACAATGGAAATCAATTTTGTTGTCACAAAAAGCTCACTAATGCAACCGGATCAAGGAGTATCACGCGGATGGTTAGATTGATGACAACGTCTCTGCAATTAAGTTGGCGACGAATATATAGGCAAACAGCAACCTCCTGCTACGGCTACATGTCGCGATGGACAAAACACCTACGCAACTGTACTAAAAAACGCATAAGCAAACCTTACAACACTGAGCTTGTTCTCAAACAGCTATCAGAGTAAAGCTTTATTAATCGAAAATATATCACATTTCATATTTTTAATGTGCTAAGTCTCGTACGTTAATTAAATAATGTGGGTATTGTATCCATGGGTTGTTATACATTAAGACATTTCTGTTATTTGTTGTTTTGTATTTTGAAATTAAAAATGGCGTGTCTTTCCTGGATGTAATTCAAGCATGAAAAATACGTCCGAATTGTCATTTTTTTTCTTTGCTTCGCACATAAAGTTGGTAAGTGTTATTTCTGTTCCGCAAACCAGACTACCTACCCGGTTATTTGCTGATGTGATATTCAAATATCATCTACAAAGCCAAAAGACGCATAAAAGGCACAAGAAACATCTCAAGTGGATGATATACTTACATATTAGTATATATTAACACATAAGTATGATAAACGGAACTTCTTTGTTTGCATTTTAATACTAGCATGTATTATGCAAATATTCAATACAAATTCGTAGTAACTTTCTCGTGTATGCTGTAATAAAATGTCTACAATTACCCGTAAATTTTTAAAGGATTTTAGTATGCGGTTTTAAGACCGTCTGTATCCGTCTGTATCTGCACGTCACTTTGTTCCATTGAACGAAAGAGGTTTCCTTTTCTGCTTAACAAGTTATTTCAAGAGAAGTATGAAATATAAAAGTAGGTTTCAAAATTATTTCAAATAATCAATAAATACTTTTGTTCTGTAAAGCTTTTGGATAATATGTCTACAATCGTATATCAAGTACAAAAATATCGTGAATGCAAAAACTCGGAAAATTTTTCTTTTTGTCACTAAATTTGCATCTAAATGTCGTGAAGCAATGTCACAAATCTATTTCTTCTGATGTCTGTCTTAGAATATTAAATTCGTTTCGATTTTTATGTAACAAAATGAAAAATATTCCACTTAACAATGATTTGAATAATATTTATATTATTGTTAAATCATCGATTTGTAAATCGCTCATCATATCAAGTTTACATTTTTAAATATTCTTCAGGTAAAAATAATATATAGTAGCGCTTACGCCGTGAGTGCATTAGGTGTGTGATATACATATATAACCACACATTGTATAAAATATTAAATTAATATTATATTCCTGCCGTGAGTACCGCCAAAACTAAAGCAACAAGATTTTGGCAGAATAATATTTGATCACGATGATCCTATTTACCAAAATTATATTGTAGGATATAAAGCTGGAAAAGTAGTAAGAAATTTATCTATTCGTCAAGTATGAATTTTGTGTCGAAAACATGCTGGCAAATAAAGCAATTGTTTACATTAGTTTGTTTTAAAGACAAAGTTTGTAAATAAGTCCACATTTAGTCATCAAAAGAAGTTTACTTCATTTGCAATGTTACTGAGACTTGTTTACAAAACTATATAAACTAAAATGTAGGTGGCAATTTAGAGAAAAAAATTGATATTTTACCTTATAACGAGATCCATTGGTAATCCTCTTTTTTCTATAATAGAAGAGTATGTAAACGCGTTATATCACGAGACAAATTTGGCACGGCTTATTTTCAAACATTACCTAAAAATTTGATTCTTCTCTGAATATAAAGAAAGACAATATTTCGCAAATCGTGGCACCGAAGCGACTGATTTTTTACCTTATGTGACTAGTTTAGGAATATGTAAATAACTTACAATGCGACAATTTATAATTTTATTTTTTTATTACTGTATTTATTGCTTCTGTGTTGAGATATTTGTGTTTGAAGTCATCAATGAGCGTTTTCTCCAAATTTTTTAAGTAATGTTGCAAAAATCTGGAAACATATTGCTATCTTTTCAAGGGTACTTCGTAAGTATCCTTACGAAGTACCCTCGAAAAGCTGTCTTCAGCTATTTTCACTAAGAACGCGGTCCAAAACATCCAATGAAAAACTTATGACTCATAAAATATATTGATGTAAGTAATGTTTCCATATGTTTTTGTATAAAAGACATGTCAATATTATTTACATATTTATGAAAAATGAATTTAAGTCATTATTGCACAAATTTTATTTCCGTGTTCACATAATATATAAAATTATGACTATTATATTTAGTTATTCTAATTTTCACGGATATTAGTTTTAAGTAGAATTATCAAGCTTGGAGTTTTAATCTGATTAAAGTTAAAATAAAAAGTTTCCTACCTTAGTGTATATCAACATAATATTTGTGTTACCAAAAAAGAATAGCCCTGAGAACGTGAGTTACCTGCAAAAGAAACATTTAATTTCCCTACATTTGGGGAAACACAGCTCCACTAACAACATTATCCCTTATATTTGTATGCGTATTGGCGAACGTAATTACATGATGCCATGCATACATAAATTGTTTTATACAGCACTTTGGACAGATCGGTTCTAATGAACTACCATTCTGGACGTTATTATTCTAAGATTGACATGCAATATTAGGGAAATTGAAAAATATAACAAAGAACAGATGATATAAATGTGATGACATAAATAAACAAACTATTATTCGTTTCAGAGGAAAATATAAAAATTTTTAAGAAGACGTTTCAAATTAGAAGTTCAATAATATACTTTAGAAAATTATTAAATTCTTTATTGTATAGCAGGAAATTAAAAGAAACAATCAACATAAATAAACTATATCGCACATACAACAAATAAAAATACACACGCACTTATACAAGTAAATACAAGCACCTATTCTGCAAATAATTTTAAAATGGTGCTCTTTATGAGAAATTAACTATTTTATAATGCATGTATTTATGAAATATTACTTACTGAGTTACAAACGGTACTCTAAAATTAGATACCGCTACCTTTACGGCAGAAGTTGGCTTCATTTTATTAAAGACTTAATTTCACAAACTTTTATATGATTTAAGGCAGCATGATCTCACGTAACGCAGAATTGATACTCGTTATCTAGATTCAAACACACCTGATTAGCTCTACATAAGCAACATTTATTCTAATCATGCGTTAAGTCCAATAATACACGATAATAAAAAGCATTACTCGCATTTCAATGGCACACTGTAATTAAGGTGTCGAGTGAAAAATATTTTCTAAATTACGGAATTCATATACTCAATATGAATTCCGTAATTTAGAAAATATTCTTATTTATTATATAATTCTAAGTTTTATCAAACACCGTGTTATGCTTCGTTAGTTTCTGTTAGATTATATGTCTTTTAAGTAACTGAATGCTTTGTCGGATTTGATCAAATATAACAAATATACATATTTGGCATAAAACTTCGCGACACCCTAAACTAAAAGCAAATCTCTAAACAACACAGACTTTATTATAAAAATATTGTTTTTATCTAATATGTCTCGTATAAATATACAGACTGAACGCACATAAACCACTATACTGTGTAGATTTTGTATTTATAAATATCTTAATTTTGTTATGCTGAAACCTTATTCATTGTAACAGTAACTCAACATTTTAGACTGCGTTAAGAAAATTATGAACACGATTTTCTATAACAATGGATTGGAATTAATAATGTAAAGAAGACGAAAGTACATAATTTAAATTTAAAGTAGTTTAAAATTAAAATTTAAAGTGTAGTTTAAAAAAACGTGCCAAAAAAGTCCCCGCAAAAGAGTGCCAAATAAAATGAAAAATTAAGGCTTTTTTGTTTTTGAGTAATACACTTCTTGTACCTGTAATAATATTCAAACTTAAATTCCTCAGTTTATTTCATTTTACTTTTAATGCAATACTGACTACGGAAGCGAGGATTCAAAATATTAAAAAAAAATTAATGTGTTCAATTGCGTTTAAATAACCCTGTTCCACGATACGAATTTTGGAAAAGTTGAAAAAATAGATGCAAATATTATCTATTAAAAGTTATGCTTAAAAATGTTTTTACATACTTTCTTCGTGACGATTATTGTGAATAAAGAAAGAACCTTTTGGAATTTTTACAAAAAATCTTGCAAAATAACAGAATTTTGAAATTGAAATAGATATGTGTTTATCAAACTTCACGTATAATAAAACATTGTATGCAGAAGGGAGATGTAAAAACATTAAAGTGTATATATATATATATATATATGTATATATATATATATATATTTATATAAATTTTAATGTGCTTTAAGAAAAAGTTTGAAAATTGGATACAAAGGGGGGAATGAATGAATTGAATTCAATTTCGGTCTATTAGATATTACGCTTAGAAATGTTTTTGAACGTTTTCTTCGTGATAGTAATACCGCAAAAGTCTTCTAAAATTTGTTAAAAAACACTTACATATTATTAATAATCAATTAAATACGTATATCTAAAAAACATTTTAATACTTTTCTGTCTTCAATGTATGCTTATCCAGAAGGCAGCCCATGAAGAATGGTTTAAATGACGCGCCGATTAGAAGTTTTAATTCTGGCAGGACATTAGTGAGATAAAAGTAGCTAGACAGGATATTCATAATTAATGCAATTTTACTAAAACTCCACATGAAACATGAGCTTTCCGCCACTATATCCAGCTGAAGCTTAATCATATAGTTAGTAAACTGTACTTAACCTTGGAAATTTCCGCTAAATATGTCCTACCGACGTTAAGGAAACGGTTTGTAATATCTTGCACAAGTGACAAAAGGAATTATTTGTACTAATATACAAGTGGAAAATGTTTGTGTGTTGTTTATTTGTTTCCGCTAAGATCTAGAACCAGAGATCCAATTTCAAAAACTTTTTTGAAAGTCCCTTCTCTGAGAAAGAATATATATCACCACGCCACAATAGAGACAAAGTAGCAATAAACAATGTAACATAAGTTGGGAAACAATAATTCAACCGTATGAGGTTAAGTGGGCATGGCTTATTTATTGACTAATAATCTGGCGTATTTATTGATGATAAAAATATTCATGCCTATAGTTCCATGAGTTACAAACATATGTGTTTAATCAAGTTATTAGAACCACAATGAACTGTTATCTTGAAAAGTTGATTTGTTTATTTTTACTTAGTACTACACAGAATATCTTAGATATTTATTAGTGAAATCTAGTTACAATAAGTTACATAAAATGTTAAATATGTTTTGGGTCACTTGGGGATTTTATTTTTAGTTGGATCCTGTCATAAAAACATGACATGAAACGATAAATATGTCAGTAAAGTACTTTATAAATTAGGGAACTGAACTATTCAAGCAACATCGAATATTTTAACCATCGATATTACTAAATTTATGTCTGTATATTTCAAGTTACAAATAGTCGATAAAATGTAATAAAATCAACGCGATTGAACCGCAGTTAAACCGAGAAAGTAAGTCTCCTTTATGTAATCGGAGACAGTAAATTGGATCTTGTCATGATCAAAGTCAAGTTTCAAGCGCATTTAATACTCTGTCAAGTTGCTCTGAAAAGTCGAGTTCTTTTTTCAAATCTTTGCTATATTTGGCTGTTTTCTTTGTTTACTTGACGTTTGTTTCCCATGTGTTAACATGTTTTTCCTAATATTTATTTAAACATCCTCGCTGCTTTAAAATGGGTTAGATAAACAATACAGTTTTCGTACTGAACTGTAATAGACGTTTGGTGCTGAATCTCGGCATAAATCGTTATATAAATTGTGCGTATTCAAAAAATAACACAATCTATCAATAATTTTTATCGTCAAGGCGTTTCTGTGTATCGCATAACTATATTTTATGTAAATACTAGCGGCCCGGTACATGCTTCGCTACGTATAAAGTGAAATATTAAAAAAAATAATTGGAACATCAAATTCATTTATTCAAACAAAAAATATTTTATTAATTGCTAGCTATTTTAAAACTTAATCCAAAACATTAGGATAAACAATACTTTTTGTTTTTCAATTTTGAGCATGAATAAACAAACGGCTGGGGGTACCGACTCTGGAACAGGCAACATAAAGTTGACCATGTGAAAAACATGATTCCTTCAAATTCACACCACAAACGTTAAGTGTTTGCCCTTGGGCCTTGTTGATGGACATCGCAAATGATAGATTCACAGGATATTGTAATCGTTTGAATTCAAATGGCATATCAGTTGGAATCATAGGGATACGCGGTATCAAACAAAACTTCTCCTTTTGATTTAACAGTTAAGATCGTAGCTTCAATCAAATTTGGCAATAACTTTTTCACTGCCAATCTGGTGCCATTACACAGTTTTGGTGGATTAATATTTCGCAATAATATAATCAAAGAACCAACTTTCAGATTCAAGCAATGCGCTGGCATACCAGCCGGTTCCAATGAATTTAAAAATTCAATTGGATAATTCATTGCCTCATCTTGATTCATAACACTGTCAATTGATTTATATGTCGTGACTACACCTGGCAGTTTCGAAAAATGGCGCGTTCTCTCAACCAATCATGATTTCTGTAATTCTGAAGAATATTCGGAAAAAACACATTCAATCAATTCATCTATCGATTGCGCAATTGTACAAAAATCGTTCGGTACAGCGATCAATCCGTTGGTACTGTCGATTTGTATTTTGCCATCACCAATTTCTAACAATTGTTTTGAAAACTCATGGGCACCTGTGTGTCAATTTTTGTACATATCTCCAAAGAACTAATGACTTCAAACGGGCATTTATTTCATCAGCAGGAGTTGATCGAGGAATGACAGGCAATGTTTGTCTAAAATCCCCTGACAGTAATATCAAAGCACCAAAAGCTGTTGATTACCACGTAAATTTTACATTGTTCAATTAAATGCTTCTATTGATTTTTTATTCGCCATTGTACACTCATCCCATAAAATAATTGACGTTAATCGCAGAGCTTTTGCCATAGCAGAATTTCTCGAAATATTGCAAGTTGGAGCTTCAATCACCTGTACATTCAATGACAATTTTAATGAAGAGTGTGCGGTCCGACCACCTTCTAATAATGTAGCAGCAATTCCCGAAGATACAAGTGCTAATTCAATTTTGTGTTTCGATCGAATAGTCGCTAAAGTCAATGATATAACGAACGTTTTACCTGTACCACTGCGTTATTGGAAACGACATGCGTGATTGTGTCACATACATGTTTTTGCTGAATATTCATTTTGGTTATATTCGATTGTACAAATAAACGCAAATCGTTAGAATTTAATTCCTGCTCACATTGCAATTCACGATTAAACAAATCATGCATCTCACGATTTGGTGCGGTCATACCCATTTGTACTAATGCTGTATTTACAATCGTTAGACACATATCTTCAATTATTATCAAAGGTTCGTTGTACATTTCCAAGGTAATCTACAAATCAGGATTTCTTGCATGATGACGCATACGAATTAAAATATCTTCTGCCATATAATGTTTATATTTGTTCCATAATTCAAGTGGATTTGATGGCATACATGTTGATAATATAATGGAAAATAGCATTCGTATTTGTTGTGGATGAGCTGAAGTAGATGGATCTTGAAGTGTTGAATCCCAATGTGCATCATCCACCAACAAATGCAAGAGTTGACATGCTTCACGATATGTTTGACACAAATGACTGTTGACTGTTCTCAATTCTTGAAATGATTTTGGGCCATTGACGTTAACTAATAACAATCTCAAATAAAAACACTCAGCATTGTTTGGATGTACTGTATATATTCTCCCAATTGCATCTGTTTCGAAAATGCCAGGATGCCCATGGACTGCTGTTCCTTGTTTACGTCTTTGAAATTTTTTCGAAGATACATTCCATGTGTCATACTGAGGCACTTCAGAATATAACAAATTTATCGCAAAAGTATCAGTTTCGCATAATTTGAAAAAAGCTGTCGACGTAGTCGCTGGTGGTTGTGCTCCTCTTTCCAATACATTTGCTACATTAAAATAAACATGTTGGCCATTCTCAAGATGCACAGCCAAGTGAAAAACCACAGGATGTCTTTCGTGCATTGGAAACGACATAATCCTCCAGACTCCTTCATTACTACTAATATAGCGCACCATTAGATACTGAGTAATTTCATCATTTCTATTATCACCAGCAACACCGAAAACAGCCATATCGCTCCCTTTATTTACATACTTGCAAATATATTTAATGGATTTGACTGAATTACAATTACATTTATATGAGCATTGAATATTTTTGATAATAATGAACAATACGGAACCACCCAACGATTATCAACTTCAACGTCCCGGTTACGCATTCTAATGGTTGCCGTTTTGCCATTACCATTAGGTGATCTACGTCGATACAACGGATATCCGTCATTACCCGTTATTGTGTCTGAAGTCAATTGCCTTGGGTATCGTTTCGAACACTTTTTATCAATCATACATGGCGAATTCATATTTAGTTCTCCGCGCGGACCATGTATCATGTTTTTACAGACAACTTGAAATAACTCAGGATCAACAGTTAGATCAGGAATTTCAGCTGATATAACGTTATCGATTTGATCCGGAGTTATTTTATGTACCAGCCAAATTAATATATGTGCGTGCGGCAATCCCCTTTTTTTGCCATTTGATGAAGTACATATGGCAACGCACCTCTCCAAATACACATAATTTCACAATTAAATCCGTAAGTGCTTTCATTTTTTGCCGAAAAACACGTACTGTAATGTCATGGTGATCAGTTGTCGACTGTCCTTCAAATAAATTGTTTTTGATATTATCCCACTGCGAATTACATGTAAATGTAATGAACAGATCTGGTCGACCGTATCTTTGTACATAAGACATTTCGTCTTGTGCATATTCGTTCATAATCCGTGGGCTACCAATATACGAAGATGGCAATATAGTTAAACATCCGATGTCATTAACATTAGCATCATTCGCTATCACATCTTGCAAATGAATATATTCTTCGGATCTTAATTTTGCTTGGTTGAAACGAAGCAAATTAAGACGTTCAGTTTCTATTTTGGCATACATGTCAACAATGTACTGATGATATAATTTACCACATCTCAAGATATAATTTTGTTCTTGTGGACGAACCATCAATCGATACGAATAAAAATTCATGGCACTAATTTTTTTATGTACATATAGACCTGAAAATAAGTGTAAAATGTGACTTTAGAAGTTTATACAAATGACGAAATTTCAACACACTGAAAATAGGTCAATTATTTACCTGTTCGTGGATCAATCATTGGTATATTGATATGGTAGCCATCGTCACCTTTCCAATGCAATATTGGGTATTGTAATGCACCATAACTACGATGAAGTTCCGAAACACGTTGCAATTGCTCATTTCTGCGATGAAGTACAATATCATGGGATTGAAACTGATCACCAAGAATTACAATTGCAACCTCATCAATTGTCGGTGCATTGAATCGCCTTTCATGCTCTTCAAAAGGTTATTTTTTTTTAATCAGCCCTTATTACGATTTTGTGATTATCAGATGGCATATGATCGAGAGCAATTTTGCACAATTGAACTAATGCGTAATGCTGATGGAAAAACCTCTGTAGCTCACGAATCATTACTCGTCTTGTATTCAAAACAATTGCACAACGTTGATCCAATTCACGATTTTCATCACCAATAAAATAATTTTGCAAAAATTTATGATCAGCGTCGGGGTATGGCAATAACGAACCAGCTTGATGATAAATCTGGCCCTGAATCTGTAACATGTATGCAATTTTAGGTAGATGTTGTATCATAATTTTTATCATAATTTTAAGTAGATGTTGTATCATAATTTTTAAAACTATCGAATACTTTATGATTCAGATTGTATAAACATGGGACAATCCTGTTGAAGTATTTACCTTAAACGCCGGCATAAAATTATCTCTAATAATTTTAGTAGCACCAAAAGAAGTTATTTGAAATGCCGAATTGTATTGTTGAATATGACTCAAAAAGTGCTTCGACTTTTGAGATGTCCTAAAAATTAATAAATACAATGGTTCGGGTGGAGTTTCTAATGCTGGCAACCTCACTTTCTCAGTAGCGCAACACGTGCCGGTCGTTTCACCTGGAAAGTTAGCCGCATCACAATGTTGACATATTGCGTCCATCATTCCAATGTATCCGTACACACTATAATCAATCTGACTGTTGTAATTAAAAGCAGCACGCATCATTTCAGCCAAAACAGCACGACGTATTCGTGATCGCCGTGCAAAATTCAGTACAGGTACAGGGTCAACAGATATATTTCGTGCATTACGTTCACGCTGTGATGCATTAGCTTGTGCGGGTTCATCTGCAGTCTGTGATCGCCTTAGTAATGCCACATCATTTGCATTACGCGTTCGGCGACCTATATTTGCTCGTCTTGCTCGTGGAATTTTTCCATCAATTAAAAAAGAATAAATCAAATTAAAAAAATAATTGCTACATTAATAGTGGTACACAATATGTTTTTTCAAATAAAGAAACACACATGCATACATGTAATTCACTTCAACAGTTCAAATCTTACCGTTTGTGTAGATGCGTTTGACAATTTAATTCATTGTACATTTGAACAAAAAATATAAACACAAAGCAACAATTATCGCTGACAATTTGCTTTACTCCAACCACGTCCAAAATGAAATGACCGCATGAATGACATAACACCATGATTTTACTGTCAACACTGAAAAAAGTTTCAATTTGACAGCACAATCGCCATCTGAAAAAAAGTTCAATTTGACAGCAAAATCCCCATTTACAAAATGATTCGCCATTTACTGAATTCAGTTGTTACAAAAAATGTGATAAATGAAGAATCACTCTACCGATTTTGTGAAAACTTCACATAAACCATCTACTAAATAGTCCGAACAAAGCATAGACATTTGGTTTGGATAGGTGAGCTCGTTCTTGAGTTATAAAATTACAACGAAAAGTGGCATTGATTTTCATGTATATATAGATGTATACTGCATAAATATATTCTCTGGCTAATAGAACTAAAGAGGCGACAAAGCTTGAGTTCTCCTATTAAATATATTAAACATGGTTATCAATATGAAATAAATATATTTGTCTTCGAAAACAATTGTGGGTTTTCGAAGACAAATATATTTATTTCTTCTTAAAAGACTGACCTTCAAAAAAGAAATAACTGTTTTCACTTCGAAAATAATTGTCACCATTTATATAGACACCGTTTATTTATTTTCGTAAATTGTATTACAAATGAAGTCTCGACTGTAGCAAATATATGGCTTATTTTTATTTACCATAACAACAGGTCTTAACCTATGTACAAACAGTTGTTTTGATATTTAAATTACTTTTAGAGACATTACAATGTTACGACAACTCGGTTGTACTGATATGTAACACTCACTGGGCAAGGGTCGACCCCTTAATTACTTTTATTTTTAATTGCTTTTCCGATCAAAATTATTATATGAAATAAGTTTTTTAGATGACAACCTTCTTTAACCACAGACACCCTGTTTTATTCCTTTCGTGTTCTTCGTTTAACAATATGGCAAAAAAACCTAAATACTTTTTATTCGAACGAGCTTGAGAGATCTAAATAAATTTAGTAATTTCAGCGTTTGTACAGAAATATAAAAAACAGAAAAAAAAGATGATGAATCATTTATGTACCTATTTCCCTGAGCTCCATTCGCTGAAATTTTCATCTTAGATCTAAATTTTGGGATTTTGATTTAGAAAGATACCCCAAATATTTTCAATTTGGTCAATTTGTACCATTTTAGATAACGAAGAATAGACATTAAAACCTGTGAAAAATGATTAACCTTATTACATTTGTACTACTTAATCGCAAATAAGATCATCATAACATTATGTTTATCAATAGAGCTTAATACATACCAAACACACACACAACAAGTAACAAACAATAAACTGGGAGCAACATTAATGGATGCCAATTAGACAGAGTGGCAACTTAGTTCTCCAGGCGTCCTCTTGATTTCCGGGTTGTTTATGTTTCCCACTGTTTCCGTCCAAATATTTGTCGCTACGAGATTGATGCAATCTAGTCGCCATAGCGAAGGCGTCACAAGCTATTGATATGATTTTGCGCAAACGTATGCTTGGTACCTACAACCTAATTGTCGCATTATGGTACTTATATTGTTAATGTTTTAAAATTAAGATTTTCCTTAGAATTAAGTACCTTTCCCTTATTTCGTGAAATCCATTCATATCGCTTATCATTATCAAATTTAGGTTTAGATAAACACTGGCACAATGTATTATTTAATAGTAGACATTATCTTATTTAATTATCATTTAATAACGCAATGCACATATTTTTTCTCTAACCGGATATTATTTAATATTCTTAATGTGATGACTTTTTTCTTAAATTTGTAAAAATATAAAAGTTTCATGTATACTTGGAATAGAAAAGAAATACCAAATCAGCTTTATAAAATGATATAAGACCATACAGCGCATTAAAATTTCAAGTAAATACTTCTTATCAAATTAGTTATTTTGAAATTACTACCTTAAAAATTTTAAAATGAGAAGAATATAAAATTTTGAACAAATTACAGAAAAGAAGTTTCAGATTAAATAATCACATTTTTGTCCAACTCTTTCTCTCGTAGTGTTTAGGTCAGCTGAAGTTAAATATCGAATTGTTTACATGATTTCGATACAGAAAACTTATCTTGTTTTGCAATGTAAATACACTTACATTTTACTAACCATACCACGTACTATAGTGTTTTCAATTTTTGACTAGTATTATTTGTATTTATTATTGCGCTAAATGCCATCATCCATGATAAATGTCATTTTTATCAATAATTTTATTTTTAGATTTGACGTTTTTACTGGTGTACAGTCAATGGTTACCCTTGAGATAAATAATTTTGTCATATTTCATTGTTAAATTATCATTTCTTTCCATCTTCTTGAACTTAACGGAAAGACATGACGGGAACGATTTTACAATTTATGAACAAGATATTTTGGTATATTTGAGTAGAAAAATTATAAAATTTCTATTATTTTTCTTTGGTCTTGACCTCTGATCTTCGTAATTTCCATTATCCACAGTGGTAATTTCTTTTTAGAGGGCTTTGACGAAAAACTTTTATTTGTATCCTTATACTCGGTATGGTCATCTGCTCATCAATCTGCTAATAGCATATCTATTTCTGCCTCATAACTTTATTAAAATGTAAGATTTTTTAACAAATTTTAGAAAGCTTTTGCGGTATTTACAATAACTATCACGAAGAAAATGTTCAAAAAAATGTCTAAGCGTAATATCTAATATACCGAAATTGAATCCAATTTTCCAACTTTTCCTCAAATCCCCCCTTTGTATCCAATTTTCAAACTTTTTCTTAAATCACATTAATATAACACTTCTTATTTACTTGAAATTTTAATGCGATGTCTTATATCATTTTTTAAAGCTGATTTGGTATTTCTTTTCTATTCCAAGTATACGTGAAACTTTTATATTTTTACAAATGTAAGAAAAATTCATCACATTAAGAATATTAAATATTATCAGGTTAGAGAAAAAATATGTGCATTGCGTTATTAAATGATAATTAAATAAGATAATGTCTACTATTAAATAATACATTGTGTCAGTGTTTATCTAAACCTAAATTTGATAATGATAAGCGATATGAATGTATTTCGCAAAATAAGGGAAAGGTACTTAATTCTCAAGAAAATCGAAATTTTAAAACATCAACAATATAAGTACCATAATGCGACAATTAGGTTGTAGGTACCAAGCATACGTTTGCGCAAAATCATCTCAATAGCTTGTGACGCCTTCGCTATGGCGACTAGATTGCATCAATCTCGTAGCGACAAATATTTGGACGGAAACAGTGGGAAACATCAACAACCCGGAAATCAAGAGGACGCCTGGAGAACTAAGTTGCCACTCTGTCTAAGTGGCATCCATTAATGTCGCTCCCAGTTTATTGTTTGTTACTTGTTGTGTGTGTGTTTGGTATGTATTAAGCTCTATTGATAAACATAATGTTATGATGATTTTATTTGCGATTAAGTAGTACAAATGTAATAAGGTTAATAATTTATCTCGTTCGAATAAAAGTATTTAGGTTTTTTTGCCATATTGTTAAACAAAGAACACGAAAGTCTGTGGTTAAAGAGGGTTGACATCTAAAAAACTTATTTCATATAATAATTTTGATCGGAAAAGCAATTAAAAATAAAAGTAATTAAGGGGTCGACCCTTGCTCAGTGAGTGTTACATATCAGTACAACCGAGTTGTCGTAACATTGTAATGTCTCTAAAAGTAATTTAAATATCAAAACAACTGTTTGTACCTAGGTTAAGACCTGTTGTTATGATAAATAAAAATAAGCCATATATTTGCTACAGTCGAGACTTTATTTGTAATACTATTTACGAAAATAAATAAACGGTGTCTATATAAATGGTGACAATTATTTTCGAAGTGAAAACAGTTATTTCTTTTTTGAAGGTACATTTAATACCCAGAATTGTTTTCGAAGACTAATATATTTATTTCATATTGATAACCATGTTTAATATATTTAATAGGAGAACTCGAGCTTTGTCGCCTCTTTAGTTCTGTTAGCCAGAGAATATATTTATGCAGTATACATATTTACATAAAATATAGTTATGCGATACACAGAAACGCCTTGACGATAAAAAGTTTTGTTAGATTGTGTTATTTTTTTAATACGCACAATTTATCCAACGATTTATTCCGAGATTCAGCACCAAACGTCTATTACAGTTTAGTACGAAAAGTGTATTATTTATCTAATCGATTTTAAAGCAGCAAGGATGCGTAAATAAATATTAGGAAAAACATGTTAACACACAGAAAATTGGCTACGCGCGACCCAGTCCTTTCAGAATCATGTTTGTACTTAATAAATCATGTTTGTCTCATTGTTTCGATTTAACTCATGAATAGTGGTAGCAAAGACGACGTAAACGATATTTTGTACGTGCCATAAATTTTGCGATTTCTCAATTGGATTTTTGGTTCTAAAATGGTTTGTGCGTCTTAATTTGGCACATTAGAATGATTAAAAACTCATTTTCTTTTAATTATCAGTCAATTCATATAAACGGCTTTATTTATATTGTATTATTAAAGCAATAAAAGCATTTATAACTAAAGCTTTATTTTATCTTTACAATATTTTTTTATAATTCGCACTATTGTTAGAATTCAAATATATTTTTACTTCTTTTTTTCATTTTCTATCATTCGACGAGACGACCAAATAAGCTTACTATAAATACAGTTCTCAGCTAAACTTTTTCTGATTGATCTTTTTCATTCACCCTGTATTTATATACGTTACGTTAATATACTCTCACCTTCAGCTCGTATAAGGTATAATATTATATTATTGGTTCCGTATTACCTGTTTGTGTTTCTGCATTGCGGTGGTAAAGAAGCACAAACCATTATTAGTTATTAACCTTAATCAAACTTCTATAAATACGGACGTCAATTAATTCCTCAAGGATTTTTTACAAGATTGTTAACACCACGTATCAAGAATCGCTTAATTACCACTCGTCAAAATATTATTATGCCATAGAATCACGTAATCTAGTTATTAGATATACGTTAACGTAATATAATGTATCTTTCTATCTGCGAACATTAACTATTCAATTTCTTTTTGCCTGATTTATCGTTTATCATAAAAAAGTACTTTAAAATATAGAAATGCCGTTAAAAGGCTGGTTAGTGGTACACTACGATTAATCATCATTGATTTATCGTTTACTAGCAAAATTATGACAGCTTTTCTTGAAAATATAGTGTTTTATTACTTAACATTACTTTTTATAGCGCTTCCTGAAGCGTGGATTATGCAAGGTTTAAAAGGCTCAAACTTAAATAAATATATCTTTTACTACCGGGATGCCACTTTACTCTGGTGCATCTAGTATAACTTGCAACGATGATGTTGTTTCTTTCTGATTTTACTAACTTTTGGCATGTTGTAAAACTTATTATTTTATTCTCAATACAGATACCCTCCAAAATATTGGTTTGATGGATCTCCGAAGTCCTTTCATTTATCACATTAATCACATTAAACCTAGATTAAAGACCAAAAAAATTTGTTTGAAAAATAGTGCCTTTTATCTCTGACAGAAACAGCCAAAATTGAAGAAAAAACAAACAAATCTTCGACAGGCTTTGCATGCATTACGACGAAAATATTAATAACAAATTAATACTTCAGACCGTAAAAAGATTGAAAAATTTAAAAGCGGCGGTCAATTTCTTTTGACAGATAGCATATTGGCTTTAAGACCATGAACAGATTGTACATAAACTCCATATAATAGCTATGAGGGAACGTCAAAAAGTTCCCAGAATGGGGTGGAAGGAAGGTCAATAAAACGGTGTTATTTTTCCATTCTAAAATATTGTCCCTAACCTTAATATATTTCTCAGATCTATGGATTAATTTATTTAGAGACCCAAAAAATGTTTCTGTTTATCTTGAAAATAAACTAAAATTCCAAACTTGACCTCTTCGTAATCGTTAAATGTTTTTCCACGAAGATTGCTTTTTATTTTTGGGTAAACAAATGATAGTTGTACTGGGCCAAGTCGAGGCTGTAAGGTGGGTGTGGCAAAATTTGAAAGCTGCACTTATGAAGGGCAGCAATCGAAACAATGCGTTTGTATGATGTGCATTTTCTTGTAAAAGCAGGAAACTTTCGCAAAACTCCTTTAATTTTTTTTAAACTGCTGTAGTAAAGCAATGTAGTACTCTCTTATTATGGTCATACCCTTAATTTTGAAATTAATGAGTTGGATACCCTCTGTACTTAAGAAAAACGTCGCCATGACGTTTCCAGCTGATTGCAACATCTTGAATTTCTTAGGAGGTATGGTGCCCTTTTCAAAACCAATGAATGGATTTTAGTTGAATACAGACTCGTAATGATGAATCCAATGTTCGTCACTCGTAACAATTTGGATCAAAATATCATCCTTGTTCACTGTTCAGAGATCCAAATAGTCGCGTGAACATTCAACACGTTATTGCTTTGCGTCGACGTGAACATTCTTGACAACCATCTTGATATGCCAAAATGGTCATGAAAAATATTTAAAATTATTGTAGAAGATATCAATCCAACCCTTTCTTGGGCATTTAATTGGGCATCTTCCTATTCAATTTTTTAACTATTTCAGCCATCTCTGCCTTTTTTGAAAAGATTATGCCACTCCTTAGTCGATAAATATTTCTGAATGAGTCCCTTGTTTGACTACAGTTCAGAGGTTAATTGGAAAATTAAGCTAAATAAATATCTTGCTCTCATCAAGAATATTAACTGATCTCTATCAGAATTAATGGTATATTGGAATATTCATCGAGATAAATAGCACCACTACATTGATTGCGCCAGATTTATATAAATTTTTCCATATTTGTAAAATATTGTAATTCTTTAACCCATTATAATGAATAAAAAACGAAAATCAGCATCAGATTGTCGCACGATACATTCATAAAGTCTACACTAAAAATTACATATTTGTGTTTTTATTTTGAGTTACGTAATATAACTGAAAATAAGAGGTAAGTTTTTAACACGCAAGTCAAAATCAAGACTGTTTTTTTATCATTTTGAAAAATATTACATTGTAAAATTTTTCAGGATACATGTTACATACCACTTTATGGCTAAAGTTATAAAATTTTGACAAAGAGTAGAGAGGAAAATCTAAAGCGATTTAGACATAATTTTAGGAGTTACTTGCAAAATCTAGGTTTAGTTTGTAAAAATAAATTATTCTGAAAAGTTCTGGGTTACATATCACGAGAATCCATTCCATTGTTCTCCTAATTTCTAATCTTCTTACTTTTATTTATAAGAAAAATAAATTGAAAAGAATTGTCATTTGGTACGACTCTTTTAAATTGTTTACGGGAATATTTTTATATTTCATATTAGAGTGAGAGTAATAAACGAATATAGGCTGTCGCCATCAACAGTATTGTAAAATAATAAAGTTTTCATCCTCCTCCTCCATCATTACTAAAAGAAGAAATAAACCTTATTTTATTAATGATTCATTTTTTAATATATATTTATTTATATTTTTAATTAAAGATGGTTTATTAATCCAATTGTAGTGGAGAGAAAAAATTACCTTTCGCAGTTTAATTTTTTTTTACATATCTAGTAATAGTCTTGTTTATTAATTAGAAAGAGAAGATCAATGCGAGTCGCTTTTGAATATATATCGGAGCGTATAATTTGAAAACACGAAGTGATAAAAGACAGGGATAAAAAAAAACCAATGGCCAATGCGTGCTTGCATGCACAAATTGTTAACAGCAAATGCTGTTGGATGTTCCTAAGAGTTAATCTTTGTCAATATCCCACCTGAAGATGTTGTAATACAACGAAACCTAGGTCGTGGTAAAGAAATTAAAGATAGTAGAAATAATACTACATCACGTAGTTTCGTTTAGTTGCGAGATTGGTCTACTTTCCTATACTACTAGCCTAGGTAGCTTGGTTGGGTGACTGTGTGTTGGTTAGACTGTCTTCTTAGACAAGTCTGCTAGGCAGGACTGCTAGCTTATCCAGCTGCTATCCTTTATTGTTAGCCTGGGTGTAATACTGGGTTGCTGGCATGGGCTGTTAACCTAGGCTATAAACTAGCGATGCCAACATGGTCTAGTAGACCTGCTCCGCTGCCCAAGGAAGCAGACGTGCTATACTGGTCTACTATCTTAGGCTGTTAATCTGAGCTGCAAGCCTTAGCTGTTAGCCCAGGCTGCCATGCTGGTCTTTTAGTGTGGGTTACTCTAACCAGGTCTGCTTACCTGGGTTACTGTACTGTGCTGCTAGTCTGGCCAGGGTAGTCTGGCCAGGTTAGCCTGAGCCAACGATCCTGGTCAGACTAGTAGACTAGTTGGTTCCTAAACTGCTCTGTTAGTCCTAACATGGACTTCTTGTCTCGGTTGCTAGTGTAGGCTGGTAAACTTAACCTCTTACCTGAGGTGCTAGTCTGGGTTTCTGTTTTGTGTTGCCAAACTGGGCTATAATCTGGGCTGCTAGCCCAAGCCGCTAGCTTGGGCTGCTAGTCTAAACTCCTAGCTCGGGCTGCTAGTCTGGGTTATTAGCTTGGGCTGCTAACCTTATCTGCTAGGCTAGATCACTAGATCCGGCTATTAGGCTAGGTTGCTAGGTAGGGCTGCTTGATGTGCTGCTAGCCTGAGCTCCTTTCTTGGGCTGCCAGCCTAAGCGGCTAATCTGGGCTTCTAACTTGGGCTGCAGGCGTAGGCTTCTAGCTTGGGCTGCTAGGTTGGGCTATTAGCTTGGGCTGCTAACCTTATCTGCTAGGCTAGATCACTAGATCCGGCTATTAGGCTAGGTTGCTAGGTAGGGCTGCTTGATGGGCTGCTAGCCCGAGCTCCTTTCTTGGGCTGCCAGCCTAAGCGGCTAATCTGGGCTTCTAACTTGGGCTGCAGGCGTAGGCTTATAGCTTGGGCTGCTAGGTTGGGCTGCTAGCCCGGGTTCCTAGGTTCAAATGCAAGGCTGAGTTGCTAAGTTAAGATTCTATACTTGATTGCTAGGCTGCTTAAAATAAATTAGCCATATAATATCGCAGCCATATATGGCCATCGAAATAGTGTAATGGCTCCTCGCATGCAACATATGATATTTGTATCATAATAATAAAAATGTACTCTTCGAATTCAGTTTATTATATTATTATGGAAATTTCTGCCCAGAATTTCACCTTCGTTTGAAAGTCTTAGTATGAATTTTAGCATAGAATTCACTGGCATTGCTTTATGTGAAGATAGTGACGAGAATTGATCGCTTATGTAATAAAAATAAATATTTAGTTTTTAATACTAGCCTACTTTGCTAGCCATATATTCTGTAATATATGTGACATAACTACATTTTCCAAAATAAATTTTTTCTGATTATACAAATATTCGACTTGCATTTTTGTGAATATATTTTACGAAATTAACCTGCTCGTTAAACATATTCATTGTGGGGGATGTAGTAAGAATTACAAGAGTCTGAAAGTGTGTGTTATCACTACAGATTTAAGAGATGTCAATGTTATTATTTTTAAGTTGTTTCAAATGAAGGGAAACGACACGAATTCCATCGACAAATTGCGATGTGATAACCAACTTATTACCAATTATGATGTTTAGGTATTGGGAAGTAATTACACTTGATTCGTATAGATGAAGAAGCGACAATATTGTGTAGATTAAATTTTTTTAAGGTTTTTTTTATAACACAATTTCCACGTAAATTAAGCAGGTCAGGAGGATGGTATAAAATAATATATGAATTCACAAGCAAATATCAAATTGCACTCATATTTAAATGTTTTTAAAATGTTATAAAGCTTAACATGAAAAAAAGTTGAAACACGAAGTTAGTAGCAAACCCATTATATACAAAATATTTTTCCGAGCGACGATAGGTAGATGTTTTTGTTTTCCAATCTTTTCTAGATGGATGTCGAACGTGGCGAAATAATGTAAAGCGATTGTCAAAATACCTACACGTCGCCGCCACACAAGCAAAACAGAAGACGATATGCTATCTCACTCCCACGAGCCGCACTCCAATACATAATCCTAACCTAACTTAATCTAACCTATGACAATTGTGAATGAAATAAGTGATATATTTGTTATGCAATAAATAATATAACTGTCCTAAACATTGCCTACGATTATATTACAGGCGCATGACGATACGAGACGTCGAGTCTGGCGATACGAGACGACGAGTCAATAAATATATAGCGATTGTAAAAACGCCTGCACATCGATGCCAGATGACCGAGACGGAAGATGAGATGCTATCTTGCACCCGCTCGCCGCTCGCACCTAATCTCATCTCCCGTCGCGCTTCGTCTCGCGTCCCGTAAATTCCGTGTCGCGTTCGCCGAACGTAACGTACCGAGCTCAACCGGTAGAACCATCGGTGTAGTGATCGGGTCATAGCGCGTGGGAGCGAGAGAGCATTTCGTCTTTCGTCTCGCTCATCTGAGGTCGAGGGGCAGGTATTTTGACATTCGTCTTACGTTCATTTCGCCACACTCGACGTCTCAAATCGGTGTGCGCCTGTAGCAAAAAGGCAGGCAATTTTCATTTATTACAATCACAATTGTTAAAGGTTGGGTTAGGTTATATTAGGTTTGATTTTGTTAAGTCAGGTAAGTTCAATCCCCACTACTACACGTGACATTAGGGACACGAAGCCATACAAACGGAGCGCCGGATGCACAGAACCAAAGTCAAAGCGAAACAATCTCTACGATCGATCCGAGGGCACCTCGGCCCGTCCCCTGTCGGGTTTCGTTTCGCGTCCCATTGATCCTAACATAAACCTAACATACCGAACTCAACCGGTAGAACCATCGGTGTGGTGATCGGTTCACTGTGTGCGGGAGTGAGATAGCATTTTGTCATCCATTTCGCTCATAGGGCGTTGACGTGCAGGTATTTTGACAATTGCTTTATACTCATTTTGCCACACTCGACATCTCCGATTGGCGTGCGCCTGTTGCGAAAATGTAGGCAATTTTCGTGACATTTACATTTTTAATTCATACAAATATATCATTTATTACAACTACATTGTTATAGATTAGATTAGGTTAGGTTGTGTTAGGTCGGTTAAGTCGAACCCCCACTACGTTTCGTCTCGCGTCCCATCCGTCCGCATCGCGTTCGCCGAACGTAACATATCAAACTCAACCAGTAGAACCATCGGGATGGTGATCAGTTCGCGGCGAGCGGGAGCGAGATAGCATCTTGATTTCCGTCTCGCTCCTCTTGTACAGGTTGAGTTTGGTGTGCGCCTGTAGTTAAAAAGTAGGCAATTTTCATGACATTTTTGTTCATTATATGTAGCAATTATATCATTTATTTCAGTCGCAATTATTGTTTAGGATGGATTAGGTTAGGTTAGGTTGTATTAGGCCGGTTAAGTTTAATCCGTGACGTCACGGACGGAATGCCACACAAAAGGAGCATCGGACACACGGAGCCACATTCAAAGCGAAACAATCTATACCAACGCACGGGGGGGGGGTGGCTGGGTCATCTCGTCCCTTACTCCGTCATGCTTCGTCTCGCATCCCGTCCGTCTGCGTGACGTTCGTCATACGAACGTAACATACCGAACTCAACGGGTAGAACCATCTCGGTCGTGATCGGGTTGGAAAACACGGATGCAAGACAGCATCTCGTCTTCCGTCTCGCTCGTTTGGTACAGGTTGTTTTGTGTGCGCCTATAGTAAAAAGGCAGGCAATTATCATGACATTTATGTTCATTATTGCATACCAATTACATACTTTATTACAATCGCAATTGCTATTGGTGGGATATATTAGATTAGGTTAGAATAGGTTATGTTAGGTTGGTTAAGTTAAACCTCTCTACTACACATGACGTCACGGACGGGATGCCACACGAAAGGAGCGCCATACGCACGGAGCCACAGTCAAAGCAAAACAATCTCTACGAACGCGCGGGGGGCACCTCTTTCCGTCCCCTGTCGTGCTTCGTCTTGCGTCCCATCCGTCCTCGTCGCGTATTTAAATCGTTTCACATTCATTTAGCCATACTCGATGCCTCTGATCGGTATGCGCCTGTAGTATAGAGGTAGGCAATTTTCGTGCGCGTCGCGTTCGCCAAACATAACATACCGAACTCAACGGGTAGAACCGAACTCAACGGGTGATCGGGTCGCCGCGCGCGGGAGCGAGATAGTATCTCGTCTCCCGTCCCGCTCATCTGGGGTCATTTATACTCATTTTGCCTTAGAATAATGAGTACTCCAGAAAGCGGGAATACACGGGAACGTGTGTCCACAAAAACTACGCATAAAATGCGTGGTATCAAAACGCGGCTGTCAGTGCAATCTTAGACTGACTGACAGAAGCATTGAACGGTCGTGTGCTTTGTATATGACAACATCGGTTGAAATTCCGGCTTATGCTATTCCTACCTACAAAAATATTACTGGACTGCAAAAGAAACAAATGGGTATTAGTCTTCATACGTAAATACTATAAGTTAATTTAATTTTCAATTAACTATGCAATTTTAAAGTATCGAAGTTGACTTTTATTAACAGACGAGCGCCATTTTCGTTGGCGTTGTTAACTGTTAAATATTGTTTACCCAACTTAAAACGTCTTAATTGTTTGATACTGAAAAATGTAAAACTTAATTTATTGAAAAATCGGGATTTGATAGATGTCGTTGGAGAATTTGGTGTAATATTTGAAATTTCCGGTGTCATATTAAATTTTAGAATATTTTACCTATTGTAACAAATGTTACACTCATTCATTTTCGTCGTCTTCAACTTCCTGAAAATGCGAACCGATATTTTTTAAAATAAGCAGAAATTTTATTACAACGTTAAACAGTACAGATTTTTAACCTCTCTTTCAACTTTCCGACACTAAGTATTAACAAAGTAAAGCAAAAAATTATGGACAAAAGTACCAAAATAATTTTGTAGGTTAATGTGTACACACATACTCGTACGTACGCTTGCACACGCGTACATACACACGCCCACACACACACTCATATTTAATGACAATGTGTTTTAATACTCATTTTAATTATAAAATGTGTATATAAAATGGTACAATTTAACCTAAATTCTTCGGCAATTAGTTGTGATCAGAATAAATATTTTAGAAATTTAACAAGGCGTCCATAATAATACTTCATATAAGCCAAACAATGCATCATATAAATCGATGCAAATGTGTATCGTACTGCCGCAAGCAGATATATTTATTTGCGTTGATTTCCCGGAGTTGGTAGGTAAAATTATTTTGCTGGTAACACTGTGTGTATGGGGCGGGGCGCTAGTAGAGGAAGCGCGGTGGAGGAGAGGAAAACAAATTGGCTTCAGGCGGTTGCTAAGAGATTTATGCGTATGCGCCTTCTGGATTGCTCTATATTCTATACTCGATGTCTCCGATCGGTGTGCCCCTCGTGTGAAAATGTAGGCAGTTTTTGTGACATTTATATTGTTTATTTATAACAAATATATTATTTATTACAATCACAATTATTATTGGCCGGATGCGACCCACAGTTTGGGGGTAACGAAGTTGTAGCAGAAATGAAAATACTTAAAGGCGTCCGTTACATATTGTCATAGATAACACAACTTATGTTTGTTGTTATATTTACTTTTGGAACCAGTCAGTTTAGCAAAAATGCAAATTTCACTGATTTTGTAATAAAATAATATACTTAAAATTGACGTTTTTGAAACAACATGTGGATAATAAAATTACTCAAAATAATACCTCCTTTTTTTGTATTGCCAATTTTTTTCTTTATTTTCACTTTAAATTTATAATTAGATTCTACATATTTAACAAATGTAAATATGAATGGTAAAAATGAGAGAAAAATTTAATAAGATATTAATAAAAATTTCCAAAAAAAAGGGTTTAAAAACATAACTTTTATCTCACTTAATATTAACAAAAACGTTAAATTCTACCAACCTAAAAATGTATTATCAAATCTTTAGATTATATTTTTTTTATTATAAATTAATAGTTGGGTGAAAGTGCATTAAAGCAACAATTAACGTACAACTGTTTATCAATCCAAAAAATATGAAACTTAACGTAAGTAAAGAGGATCCATGAAATTATAATTTCAAAAATTTATATCAGAAACTAAATATTTAAACATCATAATTATTTACAGTTGTAATACCTTGTAAATTTTTATTTTTCTCTTGTTTTTATTACTGACATATCTGTTTAGATATTTACTGAGTGTGCAGTATATAATTATAAATTTAAAGTGAAAAAAATTAAAAATAGTCCATAAATAAAAAATAAAACATATTCATTGTGATTAATTTTTTAAAATAAATTTTTGCAATAAAATTGAGTCCTATCTTTTTAAATACGTAATTTTATGAACATTCTTTAGCTTAAAAAAAGTCACTAAAATTAACATTTTTGTTGTACTGAACTCATACCTCATTTTCTATGCATTAAAAGCAAATTTTCGAAATGTATCACAATAGGTATTGTGTGGTAAATTGTAAAAATACATCAAGAAACAACAAATTATAATTTTACAGATTTCCAATATGGAATTGGAAATAAGATATAAAAATAAATGGATAGCTGCTGTAAATGTATTCCTTCTGATATTTTTGTAATTACAATATGGGTAACATAACGATTTTTTTTTAAATAAAGGAATATTATAAATTCTGTATATGAGCAACTAAGGTTTTGTTATTATTCGTTATTAAAAGTATTAATTTAGATATTTTTCTCTACTTTACAATAAATAACAAGGCCAACAATGTAATGTAACTTAATATGATTTTATCGAAAACACTAATAATACTTCTCTTCAACAAAAATAAAAAAAATTAAATGAATATAAGTTACAGTATATGTCTTGCGTTATTTTTATATTATTCACATAAACATTTACTACAGCCGATAATTTGAATCGTATAAACATTTACTATAGCCGATAATTTGAATCGTATAATAGGGTTAGGTTAGGTTAGGTTGTGCCAGGTCGCTTAAGTTCAACCCCCACTACTACACGTAACATCACAAATGGGACGCTACACGAAGTTAAAATAGTTTTAAGTTCATTTCGCCACATCCGACGTTTGGGTTCGTGTGCGCCTGTATTAAAAAGGTGGGCTATTTTCATGACATTTATATTCATTATTGTATAACAATTATATCATTTAATACAGTCACAATTATTATTATAAGTTAGGTTAGGTTGTGTTTTGATAATGTGTATTGATCCGACTATCTACCGATTAATAATGTATATATGTGTGTGCGTGAGTGTGTGCGGGCGTGTGTGTGTGCGAGCGTACGTACGTGCGTGCTTGCGTGCATGCGTGCATGTGTGCGAGCGTATGTGCGTACATGCGCGCCTGCGGGCGTAAGAGCGCGCGCGTTGTCGCGGTCGCAGGTGAGAGCGCATATGCATGAGCGTGAGTGCGCTCGCTCGTTTTTGTTTGTGTGTGATTGCATAACACAGATTTCAAATCAAAAACAGAGTTATGAAAGGAAAATTAAACTCTGAATTTAATAATTATATAAAAAACAATAGTTGATTAGACTAATATTATTAAAATATATTCGCTATTTATATTTTCCTATGTATACTGCTATAATTAAGAATTCAGATTTCATATCAATACTGAAAAACGAAAATTTTAAATGCTACCAATATTTCTTTCTAAATATTCTTTACCATATTACAAATATTCACAAAACCCTATATAGTAGTTTATTTCAGCAGTTTATGAGGATAAATTTAATTTGAAATTTATAAATCTTTTAATAATTACTTAAGGCATATAGTTTCTGATAAAACTGCAAAATTCAACGTCATTTATGTAATATTACATATTTATATAGCTATATCGCTCATTGTAGCTAGATGATTTGTTAAATATTTCTCCACAACAACTCACACTCGGCTACGGGAAGGATGGAAAAAATAGGATTCCTTGTTTGTTTTACCAGTCGATAACAAACTTTTAATTGTTTATGCAATATTAGTTGAAAAGTAAGATCCGTCATGATTATCGTATTTTCAATTTTACTACCTTAAAGAAAGTTACATCGACTAACATATAAATTCAGTACCAACACGACTCATCATCTTTTTTTCGACCATTTTTCATATAAAAAAATGGGGCAACGGAACTAGGGCTATGTACGCAAACATGTATATATTAGCGATTTTTACCTATATAAAGTTTTACTTCAGACTAAAAGACATCGTCGGAATGTGAGTACACTCAAGACTTAAAAGGGAATACTAACTAGCATAGTACTTATAATTTAGGCAAGGAAACAGACACTAAAGTCTGGTAGAAGTATCGTGGATAATATATTAACTCTGTAAACAATAATTTTATTCCGTTGTCTTTATGGATCAATAAACATCGTATTGAAATATTTGCGCCATCCATGACGCGTATATATTTCGATCCTTATTTCGCTTTTATGTAAAAAGAATTATGTCAAACGGTACTAGAAAATGTTATGTTATTCTATTCAGTTACCGCCTTGTTGCACTGATCACAAGGATTACGGTCTTAATGTCGTGACTTACCGCGTAGTCTCAGGTTCGATTCACGCTGTTCGTTCAACAGGACTACCGTGAGATTTGTAATATCTAGCTAAATGCCTTAGACCAATAACAGCAGTAGCAGGACAGCATTTCTAATAATGTGGGAAGCTATGCATTGCAATTGCCAACCAGCATGTCAAGCATAACGGTTATAGGCTATACATATAACGGTAGACGAATTGTAGAGGCGTATGTCCAGTAGTAGAAGTAGCTTAAGGCCGACTATTCAAGGTTTATATGGAAAAAGCACGTTTGCTTAAAAACATTGAGAAACTTAACAAAATATTACTTCAGTATACAATAACTTTACAATTTAAAAATCGCAAGTATTTTTTATGAAAAACTAAAGATAAATCAACAAAATGTCCAGACTTAATTAAAAATACGATCACAATTATCAAACCATCTAAAATATATAAATACTAGCTTTCACTCACATAAATTTCTTTAATTTTGCGGTAGAATTTCCCTCCAGTAATAATGTCCTCCTAACAGTTCCCTTGCCAGGGATAAGAATAATTTATATATAGATTTCAACTTAAATCCTTAAATCATTGTAACAGTTTGAATATTTTAATACGTGTTATGGATTTTGTAAATACCAATGATTGCTTCTAACATTGTTTGCAATCATTTTGTTACTAGGTCCTGATTTATAAGTATATCTCGTACTTGATATCTCATTTCATCATTCAATCGTTTTAACATTTCAACATTATTTCGTATCGTTTTAATGAATGTCAAGCAAAAATGCTTTTCAATGAAGCGAATTTTATTTGAAATGTTGACTTTCAAAATTCTAAATCATATTTTCCAATTTTTTCATAACGTAAAATCAAACTATACAAAATACAACTATTTTACTCATTATGGAAGGGTAGTTACACCAAATTACTGTCTTGATTGTTCCAGTATCTGGCCAAATCAAATTGCAATGCTTATATTTAATTAGTCGTGTTTTCAAGGATTTTAAGAACTTCGTATTTTATTATGTGTCATTCAAACGATATCAATAGGCAAACACGTTTCACGTGATCACAAAGAAATTATCAAACATGACTTGTTTTGTCGTTGTTATTTTCTCTTACCGATATCACACTGAAACTTGGTAAAACTACTCTGATATTCTGTAGACATGTAATAGAGTCACCGATTTCTCGCATCTAGAAGTTGTTGTTAACATTAGTATTCAAAATCCCTAGAATTAAGTTTTTCCTCGGTATCATCACATCTGTTTCAATATTATTTATCATATCTTTCATATTTTTTTGAATTTATAACATGAAATTCCGTAAAACTTTAATTTCATGTCTACAATCTATTGTATTCCGTTTATAATATTTTTTTCATTTTAATTATCTGTACGGTAAAATACGTGTTAATATTTATAAGAAACTATATCACTCTCAACATACATATAGAAATATTTCGTTCAAAGTTATTATAATAGTTTATTGAATAATAATATACGAGTAAGTTTAATAAACTTATTAAGTACGAGTTAGAACTCGTATTCCACGTGTTCCGTACACAATTAGGCTATATACAATTTTAATTATATTTAGAGTGGGTATTAAAATATTTAAAACATTTATATTATGTTATATATTTATAAATTCTACACATTTGAAAACATCTTAAACATCACAAAACCTATGAAATTTGTAATCCAGTATATTTAAATTAAATTACTACTGATAATTTTTTCATAACCAGAACTTGAGTCACGGAGTTTTGATTCGGCGAAATACGTATTTTAAATAAATAATAATTTTAGAATCACTTTATTGCCCACTCCCCCAAATTTCTGTGCGAATATTTCTAAGTATTCTCTTTCGTAATAAACAAATGTTAAACTATATTACATAGTATAAAAATTATATCATTATTTTTATAAACTATTTCGATAAAAAGGATAATAAAATATTTTTCGGAGAGTATCAATATATATTATGGTACTTTATTATAGAAGCATACATTCTCCCCCATAAATAAAATACTGATTTTTGCGAGCCTAAGGTTGGAAATATTCAGTTTATTTTTATTTCAAGTATTGTAATTGTGACGATAATGATTATAACGATGAAGCTATCGTTTTTCTCTTACAGGCAAAATATTTGTCAAAATGTATTGTGTAGATGGTACCAGTAAAATATGCGTTAAGATTTATAAGAAACTAAATCAACATACGTGTGGCCTAAATAAATACTCTAAGACTAAGAGACTAAAAAATGTTTCAAAGACATAAGCTTCAGATTGTGAATTGAGAGGTTTTTCATTTCCAGTGCTGAATTGTTATATCGTGATTTAATGTTGCCCATCTCACTATTTACAATACTCCATATAAGTTTTAATTTCATTTTCTGCTTTATCTTTGTCTCAATATGTTTAGGTTGACATTTGAAGACATTTGAATAGTTTTCGAAATACTTTATGAAACAAATATTACAGGTAAATTTTCTATTATATAAATCGTTTAATTTCATATGTAATTTCACGGTATGGCGACGTAGATTGTAATCTACGTCGCCATACCGTACACTCTACTACATATAGACTATATATATACCTCAGTGTAGCGTGGCGACCCATCGCCACGCCAACGATTCGGTTTATACCTGCGCCTATAGATGTATCACATCAAACAAATTTACGTTATCATGAACCAGATCAACAAAAACACTGGCGAAATTATTTACTTGGGTGCACCAGACGGCATCGGGAAAACGTTTCTAATAAATCTATTGCTGGCATAAATACGTGCTAAACAACACATCGTACTTGCACTGGCATCATACGGCATTGCCGCCACACTTATGGAAGGAGGACGAACTGTCCATGCTGCCGTAAAACTACTGTTGAATATAGCTGATGAACAATTCCCAGTATATAAAATCTTAAGACACGGGGTGAACATCTAAAACAAGCTAAATTATATGCTGGGACGAATGCATAATGGCACATAAAAAAATCACTCGAAGCCATGGGTGTAAAATTGCAAGACTTGCGAGGAAACTCTGAAATGATGAGAGGAGCTCTACTCTACTCTCAGGAGATTTTCGGCAGACAATTCCAGTTATCCCCTAGTCAACATCAATAGACGAAATCAGTGTATGCTTAAAGTAATCACATCTTTGGCTGCACATACAAATATTGCGACTAACAAAAAATATGAGAGTTGAATTATTGAAGACGAAACAGCAGCACATTTCGATTAAAAACTTTTACAAATAGGCGACTGACTAGACGATCGGCCTCATTGAACTCAGCAGTGATTTCTGTAACTACTGAGAACGAACTCATGGACCAATTTAAAAGACTGTAATTTCCAATAAAATCAGCCTATAGTTTTACAATTAACAAAGCGCAAGGACAAACTTTATAACATTGCGGCTTGAGGTTGATACCTAAAAGAATCTTACTTTTCACACGTAGCCCTCGAGTAGGAAATTGGAAAAAGTTCGTGCATATATACCCCGGATAACGAAATGAAAATTGTTGTTTAAAAAAAAAGTATTATAAATAGTTAGAGTATGTTTCTCAATTTTTTTTACCTCTTATATTTTAAAGTTTGTCTTTTTATTTCAACTACGACAAACTCCCCGAGCGAATCCGAGTACCCCAATTAGTACACTATAAATCAAAGCATCAAATATTGTCCAGATTTTTTTGATTTACGTTTATTCATATTTCTAAATTGTTTACGATGTCTTTACATTAACAAGTACGGAAAATCGACTTTTAAAACAACTTTAATTATAAAGATACCTTAAACTCTTGATAACCTTTCAATCAATAGCTCATGGAGGTACCGCAATATTTGTGTTTGTTTAAATCTAAATTAAATGAAAGTTAATTTTCTTAGAGCACATTTCAATTTAGAAAACATATAGTCTATTTAATATGTAAATTACTACAAATTAATTTGTTAATACATTCGATAGTAATAAAATTGGCATTTACTCATAGCTGCTAAAATATTGATATGGGAAAATTATTTTGTTGATAACGTGAGTAATTTTTCTTATATTTTTTCGTTTTGTGCTCTTATTTTCGATATATTTCTATCTTTAATATGGGACTTCACATATCAAATCTAAATATAGTTTCGTTCATAGTACTTTCTTTATGAGATGAAACTATTAATATTTTAAATTATTATCAAAGAACGAGTTCAACAGTATTGGACTTTATAAAGTAAACCGCATGCCCTCACAGAAAGTGCGGAACATCCTCGTTGCTGTTCTGTTATTTGGACCTTTTATTATGTAATCATTATGTAAAAAAATCATGAACATTTCTAGTAAATCACTGAAATATTTAAATGTAATGAAGTGCATTTTATAGTTTGTGATGGCTTTTATAAGAATCTTTACTGAATATACAAGCGGTCTTCAGTCAGAATAGATACAAGATGTTGCGAACTTTTTTATGCATATATGCATTAAGTATTATGTCCACAAGTAAATAATTAGACAAAAAATTAAGTTTCATCGATATATTCAGGATGTTTAAATGTATAATTAAATAAAAAGGACATATGCAATATAACAGAATCAAATCCACATAAAGATCGTGAACAGGTGTTTCTAGGCATGTATAATATAAGTTAAGGGCGTGAACAGGTGTTTCTAGGCATGCATAATATAAGTTAAGGGCGTGAACAGGTGTTTCTAGGCATGTATAATATAAGTTAAGGGCGTGAACAGGTGTTTCTAGGCATGTATAATATAAGTTAAGGGCGTGAACAGGTGTTCTATGAAATGTCGACTCGTAGTGTAGCTGTTTACATTTATTTATGTATTGCCTGGCAATAGCAAGTGTCAACTTCAAAAACAGAATAAATTTATGAATTTTGGTACTACTTTGAATTATATTTTTTCTCTTCTCTGAACGTAAACAAATATTGTCTTTAAAGCTATTGTTATTCTCTATTATGTATACTCGAACATTTGAGTAAATAAAACTATAAAATTTATGAGAGCAAACAATTTGAAAAAAAAGACTTCGAATATTATGATCACATTATTTTCTTACTATTAATATAAAACCATAAATACAGACGTGATTTATTGGAAATTTTATATATTTTAAAATTAATTAAAACCAAAGAGAAACTATTTCCAAATTACTGCATAAAAGCCAGGAAATTTGTGGGTAATTTATTTGAATATATTGAAGAGTTTGAAGTAGAAAACTAAGGTCAAGATAATTTATCCAAAAAATTGAGGAACTTTTGTATCTGCAACAATTTAAACACACTGAAAATGTAAATTTTGTTTGTGAAAAAGTTACAAACACTATATTAATTATTTATTGAATTAATAATCAGGTTATTTTATTATCAATTTTATTTGATGAATATTTAGGCATATGCATTAAACACATAATAAATGGATAATGCAAAAAGTGCGTGCAGAAAAACTTGTTTTTTCTTCTTCAAACGTGTTTATACGAGTTCATCTTTGTTTAATCGGCATGGCTGCTGTCGAGTGTCTTTGCTAAATCATGTTTTTTGGGTAAATAATTCTCATTAATCTATTTCTATAGATCTAAACGACCCTTGCAATCCTAATAGATCTTCCGACATGGTATTTTCGACTCGAATTCGTTTGCTTTCATCACTTTTTAACTGATCGTCCTTCAGAAACCACTCGCGCATTTCCGGTCTAGCCAATTGTTCATACACATCATCTGAAAAAAATTAATAACTTAATTTAATATTATTATTCCTTTTGTCTATATATTTTCCGGACGCAGTCCTATTTCGAAAAAAGTAACATTTTTATAAGCGGTATTTTTATATTTACGGATTTTACTTTTTAATCGTATTCACAAGGTCATCCTTTAATAATCCGTTATGGAGACAGGTTAAAAAAAACAAAATTATGTAATAACTAAATTTTGTTGAATTTATAATTAAATTTCCTTACAACTGAAAATTACAGCCTAATTTATTTTGTAATTATATAGTGGTAACTTAAATAATAACTGGAAAAAGTCTCTAAATTACCTTTACCTCTGATAGATCTTTCAAAAAATGGAAATATACATAAGGCTATATAAATTTCTCCAACGAGTATGTACATATTATGGAATGACTATCATGATACAAGACGATGAGATAGATTGATTTATAACTCGCATTCAGTGATACGGAACACTTATTTCGCAATTTTCGATACATCTGACCTTTTTTTATTTCGAATTCAATGCTATGAAACATTACTTACGACAATTCTTCTCGCATGCGGTCGATATTTTAAATTTCGCCGTCAATGATAAGGAACATTGCTTATGCGAATTAGAATTGCACTTGACCGTTTTTTTAAACTGAACATTCAGAGGTATGGAATACAAATAGCGCATGTTCACGGATTCGACTGGGATAGGTTGATTCTCGATAAGTCTTATAAAGATAACATACTTGCGATATCGACGATGGTCTTCTCATCTCCGCCCAAATCAGACGGAAGAATTGCCTTTGGAATCACTTTGTGAAGACTCGCCTGGTCTTTATGAACGTGGATTCGTCTTGCAATTTTTTCACTCGAAACAGCCTTCATCATCGCTATTATATATTCTGCATATTTTGGTGTATTTAAGTAATGTATTCCTTTTATTTTAGCACCGTAACAATTCTGAGTAATAAATAATAAACATTGTATTTTGTACAATATATTACAATTTCTGGAACATTTTAATGAACTCGTGTCAACGTTTGCTTATTCGAGAAAGCTCTTAACATATCTTTTATATAAGGTCTTTAGTTGGAAGATAATTTATAATTAAATGAAACTACGTGATGTAGTATTATTTCTACTTTCTTTAAGTTCTTTACCGCGCCCTAGGTTTCCTTGTAGGTGGGTTATTTGAAAAGATAATTCCAAATGAATAGTTAATAGAAGTAAGACCTTCAATTCAAATACTAAAATTATGAAAGGTTTTTTTTATAGGGATTTAAGCTAAGCTATGTCTGAATAATGGATATTTAATTTAAATGTTACAATAATACTCGCCGTCTTTCTATGTTGATACAAAAAGTTCTTGAATATATTTCGCTTTTAATTTTTACAAAATCCCGTTTTCAGACTTCGATAACCGATAGCAAAACTATCATAATTTTGCCATGTCCATCTACCTGTACAGCATCCAAATTTAAATATCCATCTGCCCATCTATATATCATAGAAATTCTTTAAATTTAGTGACGATTGAGAAGAAGTCTTGCGGTGAGTTATGGAAGAAAAATTATTTTTCACGAATCCCATATACTAGTGGATTATTTGATGGAATTTACTAAGAACGGACGAAATTTACGGATATCTATTTTTATGCGATTGATATTTATTTTTTTTGTGGGTGGTATTAAAATAAGTTGGTTACGGGGCTTTATATGATTTGCAGCGATCTCACGCGTTTATCAGAGCTCTCAAGCAAGTAAAATAAAAAAAATAAAAACGTGCTTTTCCGCAAAAACAGCTGTAAACATGTATATAAATACAGCCTGTAGTATATTCTTATAATGATAGTAATATTATTAATCGCTCCACAATTACACCATGCTAGTGATGGTAAGCGAGTGGTAAGTAAGTGGTAATGTAGATAATGTTGCACCCGTGCGAAGTCGGGGCGGGTCGCTAGTAACAATTTATAGAATAAAATGTTTTTCTAGTGAGACTTCTGCGTTTATTATTTCATTAATTTCAAATGAATCAACTTAGTTAACCATTCTTGAGTATTTTTCAACTGTGTTTTATGCTACCAAAGTTGAGCTCCATCTGTTCTTGACAATATTTACCCTAAAACTTAGAAATATTTAAAGATTGTTTTGGTTTAATAAAACATATTATTTTTATATTAGTTGAAGTACGTATACGCTAAACATGAAAGGCAAAATTTCTAAAATATTACCGAGATATATGTTTATTATACCGGCAGTCGACCAGCAAGAGTTCATACAGTATTGGATTCAGGTGTTCACTGACACTCTTAAGTAGAGAGAAGGAAACAATAAATAGTCTAACAATTTTATTTATATCGTCAATCGGACAAATGAAGAATTTTGCTTCATTTTACTAAAAGTTACGTTATTTTTCATAATTGTTTGAAAATGCTATCTCTGCGCATTTGATGAAATGAAACAAAATGCAATGCCCATTTTCGTTGCATCTTTCATACACATATATAACTTCAATGGATAATCCAATTTCCACGGATGGTCTAAAAATTCACGCAAAAAAAAAAAAAAAGAAAAAGATATAAATTTCGAGAACAACAGAATGAATAACAATGTCAGTTAACATTTACATAACAGTTATTTTTAATTAATTTAGGCAATGCCTATAAATTTAGGTAATTAATCGGTGTTTATTACTTTTTATATTAGTTTCTCAAAAGCCTTAACTTTTTGATTCTAATTAAAAATGCCTCATTTTAAAATTATTAGATATGCTTTCTTGTTTTGCATCATTGTTGCAAATTTTATTTCATATTTTTATCGTTTATTATTGTCAAAACCAAAACTTTCTTTTCGTTTAGTCGTTTTTAAAAATTATATCCTAATTTTGTGATGCTAAGCCAATTTACACCGATCTTCTTCACGCTTTACAATATAATCTGCATTATTGTCGTATATACACATATATAATGAATGGAATATTTTAGTTTGTATTTGAATCTTCTTCACAATGCACATATTTTTAATAATCTCTTGTCTTCTTTAAACAGCGGGGAAACAAGTATATATGGATACTTGTAATATATTTTGTTAAATTATATATACGTATAAATGTGAATTACCTTTAAAACGAAAAGAGTTTTCTTTATCATAGCAGGAGTAACTTGCTTAATGTGATCGAACTTTATATCCTTCATATCATAAATATAGTGGTCACCAGAGACTACGTCTAAAGTCATCCGATATTCAGCAATCATCAAAGCTAATTTAATGACATTCCAAAAGTTATAATCTATTAGCCCTTCACTTTGAAACCTACAGAAAATAAAAATAATTTGAGACACAAACTAAATAACATTAATTTCAAACGTTATTCAGTAATGTAAAAAAAATAAATTTGGGACTTTACTCAGTAATGTAAAAAGTAAATAAATTGAAATAAGACAAAATATTTATTATTGGGGAAGTTTTCTCGATATAAACATTTGAGATAAGATAAGAATTACTCAGAAAAGCGTTCAACTCGCTGTGCTAAATATAATACGTCTTAAAACCCAACCTTATTTTATGATAATAAAAAAATTAAAATTCAATACAATTAATTGGAAAGTATGTTCACTTATTCGCCTTAGACATTTACGTAAAAAGTTTTCACTGCAGTATTATTAAATATTTGTATTAAGTTAAATGTATTATGGCCATTGTCAAACTCGATAAATGTATTTACGTGCAGACTGAAACTCGGCACATGTCGTCGAGGCGCTTTGGTAAAATAATTCCTTGTATATGTTTCGTGACAACTTTCAGGTTTTCGGACCAAGGATCGCGATTTCCCATTATTTCAGGCCACAGGTTGCGCGCTGTGAATAAGTTGTCGATTTTCCGTTTCGCCTTCTCCAAGCTGAAATTGCAGGCGAGCAAAAGTCGAAAAAGTCGTTTGTCGGCTGCAAGTTTTTAATGTAAAATGTATTCATTTAATACTTGAATATAAATTAATATTTAAAATAAGCAAAATAAGTATAGATAGGATAGATATTATATTATATATAATTCGCCATAGAACACTTTCATTGCCACGATTTCAACTTTCTGAAGAGCGTTTATATATACAGACTATGTCCAAAAAATCGCTTAAGAGCAAAAGTCGAAAAAAAGTTTGTTTACATAAAAAGTATAAATTAATATTAAAGAGAAACTAAATAAGTATATTTTTGGTAAACAAATAGTAGATAACTTTTAGTAAATAACTTTCTAAAAGTATTTATATATATGATGAGGAGTTAGAATGTGTTAAAGTTAACTAGGTTCTGTTATAACTGGTCAATAGATAAACTTTTAGTAGTAAACTAGAGTACATGAGGAGGTGTCCTCATTATATATAAGGCTATTTGGTTGAGTTTGGCATCGCTGTTAAATTACTCCCATCTTATGGTATACTCTATTAATTTTGCAAATTAATTGCTGACTTTTTCTTAGCTAAATTATTAAAGTCTTTATTAATAGAGCTGAAACTCACTCAACTCGTTTAAGCTCAAGTATCGCTCAAAAGGATATCCACTCGATATGCTGGTGTCTTACTATATTTAGATGTCCTTAAAAAATATGAGTAACTGAAAAATATACATTATTCAAATTGTGTCTTTTGATAAAGTTTAAAGTGCAAATGGTTGATAACACTGGAGTTTAATATTGTTTGAAAGGTAAATGCAGATGCTATCTGCGATAGAAAATCTTCCTATTTTTCAACATCCACCATTTTCAGATCATCGATAAAAGGGTTTTTTAATATTCTTATTAGCTTTATTCTAGTTATTGATTAAGCAAATAATAGATTAATACCAAAACTATCATAAAATTATTTTTTTGATTATCTTTATATTTTGAAAACCAACCGCTTGATGGTTATTGCATTTTCTGTTACAAATTGTTAATTTATGGAATTCAATATAAACCTGCTTTTTTAGATTTATTGTGCCATGGAAGAAAAACATAAAAATAATTTCGATCTTTACATTTCTGGCTATAACTATGGTAATAAAATATAGCTACTTTATATATTATTTGTGCTCTTGAAATATCCATCCCACAAAATTGAAACAACTTAATTTAGCAAGATCCGTTTCAAGTTGTTGTATTTTACTCATAATTATTTAAATTAAATCTAACTTTATTTCCACTTACAAATGCCCCCTTCAGGAAGATGAGGCTGCATCTTGTACCATCGATTGATGCTGTCTATACTCTCACGTACCATTTTATCCGTCATGTTGTGCTTGGCTATAACCAGTTCGTAGTCCTCCTTCTTCACTAGAAGGAAATCATCTGGTTCAACCAACGACGACATCTGAAATGTGATTTTGAAATTTCTATTAAAAATAAGCCTAGCATTTTTAATAAATAGAAACAGTTGTTAAACTGATATAGAAAACAGTACATTATGTCAATAACCAGGTGTCATCTCTATTTATTAAATCGTGTAATATATATATATATATATATATATATATATATATATATATATAAACGCGTGTAAATAACGTCCTTCTGAACTAAGATATATACTTTTTCAGGATCCGTAGCCACATGAGAAAAAAGAAACGTCAAGTGCTCCGTCTGTCCGTCCCTACATTTCCCATCTTTGGAATTTTTAGAGTTTAGACGAATCGAAAAAAATTGTGCAGGTAAATTCTTATTATAACGATTTCCATTAATGGAAAATTGTAAGAAAAAATAATTGCGTTTTGAGCCTCCTTATGAAATAAAGAGAACGAGTGAGAGCGAACAATTTTTTCCACATTCCATCAAATGTCCAAAAAAAATGTTTATTATATTATGTTTAAATGTCCATTTGTTTTATGTCCCGCCTGTTAAATATAATGCCGCGGCTTCAAATTGTCGTCCACTGTATCAATAATTTCAAGGGACGTAGACAAAAAGGAAGTCCTCCTTATATGTCTCAATTATATGTTTTTATAACTATATTTTTCCTATATGTTTCAACACTTATTTCACCGTTTTTTTGCTTTCGTAAATATTTTCTATGATGCTAATAGTCACATTTATCATTAATTTCAATAACCGTTCTAAAATATTTTGTTCTTTTATTAAAATTGCTGTACAATAATAAGATATCGTTCGAAGGATCCGTAGTAAAAATCCATGCAAAAATCGAAATGGTCGGCCTGTAGATCGTAGTTGTAAAATTTGAATATTTATTAATCATTTGTAATTAAATATTGTAGATATACACTTTTAGTTAATTTATAGATACAGTTAAAAAATACGTATTGGAAAACTATCGCGAAACATCTTGCGAAAAATCTTACATTTGAAAACGATCATGAAAAATATTACGCTTCCAAATTATTACGCATCCAAATTCTTTCATTCTTACGTACATTATGTATCCTCGTTTTATTATGTATCCTTCTTTATCCAATAAAATTATTTTCTTATTCTTTTGTCAACGAAACCTGAACACTAGGTTCAAGGCGTGTTTTAATTAATTTGGTTTTTGATAATTGGAAAGTCTCTTTTTGTACTATAAACTTTGTTTTATTTATGTGTAACAAACTTGTAATAAATTGTGATAAATAAAAAGAAAAAAGAACTGAAATGCAATGTTTGTAAAAGAGATACTCGTAGGACGTAAATATTAAAAGAAAATTTTATTATAAATTCATTAAAATATTTCGGTTCTTTGTTCTTTACGGTAGCAATTGTAAAAATGAACATGATTTATGGAGATTTATTTTCTCTTTAATTTATCGTTATTACATACATGACGCGTATGTGATACTGTTATGTCATCTGTTTATCGTACTTATGGTTATATCATCTTCTTCGTGACCACATTAATTGACGCAAATTTAAAACGAAGTAGTTATGGGACTTGGAGGTTATCTGTTATTATTTTACGATAGTTAAAATCGTACAAAATACCATGTACTTTCAAATCATGAAATACTTATGACATTTATTATTTTTGCGCACGTAATTTATTAATAATAACATAGCATCAAAAAGTGTAATATGACAGTAAAGACAAATATATAATGTTATTCCATAGAGTTTGTTTAAGAAAAAGATAAATACAACAAGCATATATCACTAACAACTAATATGTACAAAGTTATCTGAATAACAACGTGTAATTATAAGGTAAGCAACACGCTCTGTATGATAATCAAGTTTTATTGACGTAAACTTAAGTTCATTTTACGCGACGAACTTAATTCTAATTTTGTAAATATTATATAGAATTGAAACAGTAGTATTTTCCTTAAAAATTAACAATTGCAATAACCATATCATAGTCATTCATTGTTTATGATATTATTTTTTCATTGTATCTGGATGTACATTTTTGCAATTTACTTATCTTTATATCAATAAAAATAATTTTTTCTATACTCATTAAAATCATTAAAAAGTCTTATTTTTTTTTTGGTTAATAATGAAGATTGAAAATTGGACAATTTTCAATGATATCCAATTTCAAAATACTCACGGTGGTCGTACCAAATGATAATTATGTATTTGAAAAATGAGGTGAAAATAAAAACACATTTTTTTTTCACCTCATGAAAAATGAGGTGATAATAAAAAAACAAATAAAAAGAAACGGATGAAAATAAAATCGTTGTAATTACATGAGTATAATTATTACCCTTATATTTGCTAATTTTTTTTTATTTTTGATTTTTTTTGTACTAAATGCAAATCAAAATTAAATTTAATAATAAATAATCTTTTTTAATTTCATTAAATTTTCACGAATGTTCAAAAATATTTTTCATATTTTATGGTGCTATAGTATTGAAAAATCCGATTCAGGAAATTGTTATTTAATTTACGTTAATTAATAAAGGAATGGACTTACTTTGTATATAAATTCCATTGTCACTATGATTATTATGTATTGTAGGCGCGTATGGTAGTTTTGTTTTCAAGAAAATATATCATTGCCGTTAATTTTGACGAAGTTATCAATACGATGACAACGTAAAATTTTTAAAAACAAATAATTTCGAAGATAGTGGTACATACTATAATTATTTCGCAATAATCAAATGGTGTAAGTTTAAAAGAAAATATAAATTTTCTAATAATACAGCTCAACATACATACGTGTTGATATTAATTATAATAAAAATAATTATAAAGTTCTATAAAAGGTGGGTTTAAAAAACAAATATATAAAAAATTAATTTTTTAACTAAGATTTTAGACACGCTCTTAAACTACATTTAATCCATTTGCTAAGCGATTTTATTTTGTAATTTCCTAAAGCATTACACTTTAATTAAACATTTGAATATGTACTCACATTTAAAATTATTAGCGATAAATTCTCACAAAAACTGTTGCTCGATCAGATGCACGGAAACGATTATCGTTTGCATCGCTCAATAAGACTTGTTATTCATTTTGTTAATAACGTGTTTTATTGGCTGGGTGCGCGACATCAGTGCCGTCTAGTGTCAGAAGCTTTACAGGCACTTAAATTTTATTGTACGTTTCAAATTAACGGTTCTGGTAAATATTTACGTGAATAATATAAAAATAACTCATAATATCTAAATAAATGCTTTTATTAATGAACACTAACAAGATCTTAATTGTCCTACCCAGAATATACAACATCCATTTGTTTTAAGTTCAACAAACTGCGTAAAATAATAAATGTGTTACCCATATTATAACATTTCAACCACAATGTCAGACGGAATGCATTCTATACAAGCCATCCACTTATTTTTTTTTATCTTATTTCCAATTCGATATAAGAAATCAGTGAAATTAAAATTTGTTATTTCTTAAAGTATTTTTACAATTTAATACAGGATAATCCTGTCATATTAAAAAAAATTGCTTTTAACGCATAAACAATTAGTTATAATTTAGTAAAGGAAGAATACTAATTTTAGTAATTTTTAAAATTAATTATGTACATCACATACAAAATGACGTATTTAAAAAATACAACCTAATATTGAAAAAAATTAATTAAAAAAAAATACTTACAATTAATATCTTTGTTTTGTTATTGCTGAAGTGTTATTCATTTTAAATTTTTAATTATATATTATACACTCAACAAACATCTAAAGAAAAATGTTAATAATAATGATTTACAAAGTATTAAAAAGGCAAATAATTATGACACTTAAATATTTAATTTATGATGTACAAATTTTTGAAATTGTATTTTCATGGGTCCTCTTCATTTATCTATTTTAAATTTTTTGTTTTTTTGGGCTAATAAACAGTGATATTCTCATCGTTGCTATAATGCATTTGTTCCCTATTATTAAATTATAATTTTAAAAAAATTAAACTGAAATTTAAAAGAAAATTTTTATAAATGGTAGAATTAAATGTTTTTGTTAATATTAAATGAGAGCGACATAAAATTTTTAAAATTTTGTAAATTGTTATTAATCTCTTATTTAACTTTTTCTCTTATTACACGTTTGGTATATAATATATAATTTCTAGTTATAAATTTGAAGTGAAAAAAATTACATTATAAGAAGTGGGGGTAATATTATATTTTTTTATCCAACCAATTTTTCATAACAAAATAATAACTATCGAAACCAATTTTTTGTAAATACATCGTTTTTTTATATTTATTCTTTCATTAAGACATGAGTGAAATTCGTATTTTTGCTAAACTGCACTGGTTCCAGAAGTAAACATGACAATATACGTAAGTAAATTGTGACAATATTTAACAAGCGCCTTTAGACATTTCCAGTTCTGCTACAGAGAGCGCTGCGGTCGATTTCGTTACTCCGACTCTGTGGTTCGCACCCGGCCAATAGGCAAATACGTTTACGTTGAGTCAGGTGCAAGAGATGACATTAGAAAATTTTTTGACTAATTTACGATTCTGTCAGCAAATAGAGGTTCGCATACGTCACATTAACATATTCATGACTAAAATAATATTTGACGAATTTTCGTAACAGCCTGCATATTTTTCGTCTATTATAAAACACAATGCAGATTATACCCAAATCTTTAAATACGCGTTTTATAATTAAAATAGGTATTTATTTTATAATATGTATGTATGTATCATAAATAAATGAAAATTTAAATACTTTATAGGTATATTTGAAAACGATGTTTTCAATTTCCGTAAAGTGCATAAAAATCCATTTATATAAACAAGTTTACAAGATGAAATGAATGACGTAGTAATATGCAGTCTTTAAGAGACGACTCAAAGTGGAATGTTTTAAACTTTCTTCTATAAAACAGTCTAAATAAAGATTTTATGAACTATTGGCTAAAAGTATAAACTAATTTCTCTAAGATGAACACCTCTATTGAAAGATGCGTTACAATAATCAATAACTGTTAATTATCCCATGAAAACCCCAATATTTTAAACCAGATGTTTATATCCAATTTACGGAAAGATATTTTCATTTACGGAAAGATACACTTTCTATCGGTCCAATTATGAAATGATGACCTTTTCTGTTAAGCAAATGTGAATTCCTACATGTGTTATTTAATGAAATCTGCTTGTGACGAAAGTATATATATATATATATATATATATATAGATATATATATATATAAATATATAGATATATATGTATATATATATATATATTTTTTTTTAAATAAATAATTGTTGAAATACTACTAGTGAATCTTAATATAATATGTTGGAAAACTATTTTAGATTTAAATTGTAAATACGCGAATATAATTCATTTATTAAGATTTTTCTTAATTTTAGAATTAACTGTTTCAAAAATGAGTAAATGCATTTGTGCGTAGAAAATGCATTTTATCATAAAAAGAAATAAAATTGACAGAAAACCATTTAGGTAAATATAGATTTCACATATTATCAGTTTTCATTTAATATCCAAATAACTTCAGAAATTAACTTTTATTGTTGTCCCATTTTTGCCTCTTTAAAACTAGGTTTTTAAATGAATTACGAAACTGGTTATGTGGATATTAGCATACATACAACATACTAAATTTCATGCGAAAAACCTCAGCCATTCCCATGGAGATCCGATGGAACAAAAAGACAGGCCAGTGTTCCCTGAACGAGAGTTCCTCTGTCCCCGTTATTCGTATGGAATTTTGGTAATCATGTGAATATATGAACAATTTATGTTTGCTATGTATATCAAATGTTGTCGAAGATTTTTCAAAAAAGAAAATCAATTTTTTCATTCTAACTTGTTTTTCTTCTCACTTTTGTTTAAAAAATCCTACGCATTGTTACATTTAAATATATATAATATACGTTTGTTCTCTGGGAAACATATAAAGACTTTTCTGTTTAATTCGCTTTATTATAAATTAGTCCAAACCTCGCGATTATGAGGTATATACTCCTTTTATTTTATAAACGATATAACGTGTCTAATATTTTCCGTTCCTACGCACGTCGCCACATTTTTAGTTTCCATAATTATAGATTTATACTCATGACGTTTCAAAATTAGTTACTTTATAGGAATATTAAAATGTAGTAAGCATAAAATAAATTGATATATTGCCCATATATATATATATATATATAATCGGGCGAAAAAAAGTTATTGGCGCATCTCCTCGTGACAAGTGTTATTGGATTACGAAATATTATTATGCTTTAAAATAATACGCAAAGGTCGCCTCCCTCTAATTTTTCAATTATAAGTTTCAAGATTGTAAAAAAAATTCTAGATATTATGCATCAGTTTTTAGGATTCCATACTTCAAAAATAAAAATAATGAATACTAATAACATTACTTATGTCTAACAATTGACACTCTGGCTGTTAAAATGTATAGACAGACTGTCCGTCGGTCACAGACGTTTTTCATGAACGACTTGACTTAGATAACTGGGACTAACCCGTATATATTTCAATAATTAACACTATTATTTGCATCGCAATTTCAGAGGAGCTAATTAATATACCCGCATTTTTTAAAATTTTACCTATCCTGTGAAATTTAAAGTTGATTTGTGTCTATAAAATTTATATCCTCTTTCATTACTTTCGAAACTGCAAAAATCAAAATTAGGAAAACCTTATTACCATTAAAAGTTTCTCAAATATTCGCGATATTTTTACGTATAATATTTCATACTAAGGTATGAAATATTATATGGTGAAATAAAATATAAATATTTTTAAATGATTCCATCGAAATATCATGTGTACCCTGCAAAATTTATATACGCTTATCGGTCCATTCACATAAACCCTTATACTCGTACTTAACAGTTTCTCTTACGTATCAAACCCACTGCCAGTATATTATTTAATAAAGTGATAATGCCAATAAATTAAACGATAATTTACTACTTTTTAAAGAAATTGCATTAACTTTTTTTTTTATTATCCATTATACCGAGCTTTGCTCATTATAGATTGGTAGGCACTATTTTATTTTTTAGAAAACATTAAAGAAAAATAAAATTTCTTTTTACTTATTATATATATGTAGTTTCCGTTTACTGAATCAGGTTAAATTAAAATATTAAGGAATTGACATTTTACTTTACGTTTTGCTTTTAATATTCATCAATATTTTATTTAAAAATATGCATATATATTTGTGTCAGTTAATTGAATCTGATTTTGATCAGTGAATTATAGGCCCAATGGGAACGAAAACGTCTAATATAATATTCTTAATCTATAGGTATAAAAATAGTTTAACACTTACATATTGATTGATTAACTCCTCACAAAATGTCCAGCATTATAAGTCTTACAAAGTTGACAGGATTTTAGTTACATATGATTTGGTACCATAGGTTCGGTTAGGTTAGGTTCGGTTAGGTTAGGTTAGGTTAGGTTAGGTTATGGTTTGCATAGCCGCAGCTAAAAATAAAACTTATGAAGATTACAGTAGTTTAGTAGTTGCTTCACGAGTGTCGAATTACTTTTTTTTTTATTCAGTGGGAGATAATAAAATAGCCATGGGTAAAATGCCATTTTTTTGTTTTGTGTTTCTAATATTGAATACGAGCTTGCATTAGGATTTTACCACTCTCACTAGTTTTTATATTTGAGGTTTTTTAGTATATAAATAAAAATACAGAAGTGTTGCATTTTATTCAATTCTCTTTTACGTGGTAAAAAATATAAGCTGACACAAAGGTTTTATTTTCAAGAATTTCTAGATTTTAATTAGGAAGAAATGGTACCGCATGAGATATAACTTTTTTAATTATTTAATTTATAAAATTGTTTCTAGTAGTAAATCTGTTAAAGTAAACATGTCATAACAGGCACACACACATACACACATGCGCGCGCACACACACACACACACACACATATACCAGAATATTTCTCATTCAGTGATCAAAATTGAAAAGGATATTTAAGACCTCAACTTTGATAAAAAAATTTATGTATTCACACTATCGAAGCAATATTTCCTGGAATTCGACTCCTTCGTCCGGTTCACTTATTTCAAAATCAATATCCAGCGCCTTAACCTTGAATCTACGATCGTGATCTTTGTTTAAAGCAATATTCAACACAGTCGTAATGAATGTTATTTTTTTTAACTTAAATCAATAACTTCATTAAGGCGTATTCAAAAAAATTGAAATTCGTCTTTTTACAATGATTGAATACTTACGTATCGAATTCAACTTATATTTACACATTTAAATCATTGTTCGAAGTGAAATCCATTACAATACACTAGTCGAATTTGCTCGTTTTCCTAAAACATTGCAAACTTTCACTTTCATGTTTCGCCACAAAATTTACATTTGGTGAAGATAATGTCAGAAACTTTAAAAAAAATCCCTGTTTTTTTGTTAATGTAATTTTGTCGGTAAAACTTCTTTGTAACAGATTTTTTTTTCTACGTAACTGGTTATTTCTTAACGTATATTATGAATGTAACAGATTAACACACAATGCCAGCTCTTTTCATTAAAATTAGATATAACGTTACAACAAGAAAATAAAAAATATAGTGTTATTAGCTCTATGCGGGTAAATTGAACTTTTGTATAGATATGGAAGTTATCATTTCACATACACACACTTACATATGTATATATGTATGTTTTGGAAAATATTAGTTTTATTATTATCGCACTCGACATGTTTTTCTTTCCTTTCAGCATAGAAACAAATTATTTCGCCGGTATCGTTTTGATATCCCCAGATTTCCATTTTGTGCACATTTTGAACATCTATAATAATTTGTCTATTCTGCATCATTCAAACAACCATACAGATGTACGTATAATCTCTTAGATATAAACATAAACTGATAAATACAAAATCTTTCCTAAAGTTCTGGAAGTAATTAAAACAATATTTATAGAGTTTATTTAAGATGACTAGCAAAAAACAAAAACTCCTAAATAATGAGTAGAAATTAGTTAGTTTGATATTAAATGAAATGAATAAGTAAATACCCAAATTTTACAAATAATCATTCTTTGAATTAGTCGCGGTGTTTTGACTTATCTTTTTATAAAACGAAAAAGTGATATAAACATAAAATATAAACCAACTCAGAATTGGGGAGTGACATGAACGGTAACCGTGTTTAGACCTGTCGCATCAGTCGCAGTAGCAACTCATTTATTTAAACTTACGTTCTCATAATTTATGAGTTGTTTATGTCTTTAGTAGCTTTCACCCTTATGTTTGACATTCTCTGATTGAAGGTACGCAGTTAATGTAAGGTTGACTTTATACGCTGCAACGATAGGCGTGTGCATGCAAACGTGAGTTTAACTGTACATAAAATTTAGAACAGAACTTTAGTTTGCCTTTATATATTTAGATGGCCTTGTTTTGCCTTTATATGTAATTTGTTTGTGTAACAAATTACATAAACAAATATTTATTATCTTCATAAGGTAGATTGTTTATTTATTAAGTCGACGTATAATGCAGTTTTTTTTTCAGTTACGTTTTTATATTTGTTAGAAAAACATTGTAAACTTTGTTATTTAAGAACTTTTACGAAAGATCCCTTTATTAAAATATATCATTTTCACAATTATTCGCTTTGCATCTCATTAGCTCAACCGGTGTAGAATTTAAACTAATATTAGTGTTATGTTGGAGAATAATTGCATTGTCAAACAAATTGAAGAATAAAAAATAGCTGAGTAGTTAAATTAATACACTTAGTAAAGATGCTTTATAGAAATGTCGTCGTTCTGAGCTATGCTTCTCATATTTACTTAATATTCAGTATCATTAATATTAGATTGTATGTTAAATTTTAATTATGTTTTAAAAAATTAATTCTACGCATAACGCAAATGATCCGCGTTGAAAGAGTTTTCCTATTTGCTGAATAAATTAAAATTATATACTACGTTACTCCTAAGTGCATTTTCCAATTATACTAGGATAATTTTTAGAGAAATATTTTGGATTGCTTAAATTAAAAAAAAAGGAAACCTTGTAAGTTTCCTTGGGTATCCGTTCGTCTGTCTATATATCGGTGACAACCCTTTTATACACAAACGGTTTGATATAAAAACTTTTATTTAACATTGTGATAAAGCATAATAAATGCCATATATTTCAATAGAGCTGCATATATTAACACTCAAAAATATCTATAATAAACATTTTAGAGAGGCAAATGAAATAATCGATTTTTTTCTTAGGGTATCAAATGAGGGGGTATCAGTTAAAACCGCTGAAGTTAACATTATAAAAAACAGCTTTACTGTGAGTTCAAATTAGGTTTATCGCAAAACTGGTTCTAAACGTCATACTTTTCAATATATTGATGATATTTTAATGCCTGTAAAAGACATTCTAGAACGATATTAAAACGGATAATTATATAATATAATGGAAATATATGTATTCTCAAGTATTTATATTTATATAGGTGTGTATGCAACCCTTATACTGCGCGTGTTCAACAGGTGTTTATTATAAGCTCATTTGTCAAAATTTTTGGTTTTAACTTGCATATCTAGAAAAAAATTCCAGAACTAAAAAATTGAATACAGTCAAAATTATTCTTTTATTTACGAATTATAATGAAATTAGTATACAGCAACTATGAAAATTAGTTTCTTTTTCGCTACACGCAATATGTCGGGAAAAGTATTGCAATTTGGTTGAAATTCTAAAAAAATCATTTTACATTTAAAAGTCATCTTCAACTTTTAAACTATTTAAACAATCCTATCAATATAAGAGACAAATAAAACTGACTTTTAAATTTTAGGAAAAAAAATTATCAAAGTTAAAAAATTATTGCTCTTAAATGATATTTTTTGTTGTACATTTCATACTGCCTTATTATATTTACTTTTATAAAAGATTTATTTATAATTTTGTAATAGTAACATCATAAATCTAGCCTCTGTCAGGTACCCCGAAAATATTAGACGTCGTAAAGTGAATAAGATTAACATCGACAACAAAACTATACTAGTATTATATTTGTTCAAATTTTTAGATAGTCAAAAGTTTATATTATAAATGGTTCTGGAATTGCATTATGGTCTCCGGGTTACAACTGACCAGTTAGATTAGTCGAGAAAGCCTACCGCTTCGTTCATTCGTCCTGCAACCTTGTTGGATGTGAAATGTCTCATTTTTTGAAATCCGGAAACAGCTATAGTTAAATTATAGTTCGAATTATCGTCATAAATCGTTTGAACGCAAATATGGAATAAATTGTTCGGACGTAGTGGCACAATGAGATGGCCAGAGATTTATTGGTCTGCATGTACTTCAAAGAAATTGTTGATACCAGATTGCTACCATTGAGCGTGAAATGTGCCAAAATATTGAAGTAATCGTAAATATAATCTAAGAAAACCGCCTAAACTTATTAGATTAGAGCAAAACTTCAATGATAAAAATGTGCACTGAAGCTGGTAGACTACTTTTTGAAAATTTTCAATAAACTTGTTATTTTGAAATTGTTATTAAATTATACATCTATTGTAGATGAATTTTCTGGTTTTAGGGTTCCATTCCCCAAAGTTAAAAGAAAGAACTCTTATGGGATTATTTAGTTGCCCCGTATGGATGGGCAACTAAATATCTTTCTATTAAAACCATCTTTCTATTAAAATCTTTCTATTAAAACTATTATTCATGTATACCACAAAGTATTCATATTTAGTTTTCATAAAATTATACAGAAACGGTTAAACTTTGCTCCGTAAAAGAGTTATATTTTAAGGCAATAACTTTTTGCAGCATTCGTACTTATGATAGTGCAATTGAAACAGTGACAAATTATTGTTAGAGAAAATAATGACTTGTTCTTGACTTTTTTCTCCAAAATAATAAAAATAAATGTACGTATTCTGATATAAAATATTAAGAAAGTTGTTATCAACATGAGAACATTAGACGTAACTTTTTTTTGGAATAATTTTAAGATCGTAAATAAAATCTGATAGTCGTGAAGTTTGTCTCAGATATAAAGTTCCAGTTACGTTATCTTCACAATTACCATTCACATGACAAACCGAAACCATGAAACATATAATTTATGAAGTAGAGCGAGTCTAGATCACGCGTGCTCAATCGCCATTTTCAAAACGTCATATTTATAAGCTAATACATCTCTGGTATATAGCCTTGCGGTCTGAAAGTACCAGAATCTGTTAAGAAGTTGATATTTATATTGATATAAACAAGCGCAAGATTTGTTACAAAATAAGAATTTGATCTTCCGTTTGCGAAAGTTTAAAAAGCAATAAAATAAAATGCAATGACAGAAATATTTTACTTTCAACTTAATTTTACTAGGACCTGCGTCTCTAACATTTTCTTATAAGATATTCTAAATTTTCCAATCATTTCATATAAAAATTGAAAATAACTTATAAGTCTTTTGCAGATAATCCTGATGTTACAAAATATTTAAAACTATTCAAATGGGCGGGAGTCAAAAACGCACACATTTGAATCGAGTTTGAACGGGTTTATTTATTTTATTTTCAATGATACATAGGTTGCTTATTACATTAATATTGCTGAATTATTTCTGTATGTTACTATATAATTAATATAATTGGTATATAATTCTCAGCGTTTTCAGAAAAAAATTGTATCGTGTTTTAGAAATAAGTACTCACTGTTTATCTCACTGTTTAATCTGCTAACTGTATAATCTCACTCTTTTACCTGATTACCATTTTAATAAGAAAACGCTAATTCGAATGACATTATTTGCTAAACAATGTGCATGATGCAATTAATGTTAGGCTGTTATTTCTTTTCTTTTATCATGTCATCAATTTGCACTGTAAAAGCCTATGTGGTGACTGTAAATGGCAGAATTGTGCATCAGAAGACATGCCTATTTTAATCTTGTGTGCACATTATTATTGCTATTTGATATCAAATGCTTGAATGAATTGGCGGAATATTTCGATATCTAGACGACAATTATATTCATAAACTTCTTTTATTTTAAGGGACTATTTTTTCGAGATTTAAAAAAATAGCTTAATTATTAGGAAAACATAAATATAATTAACAGTCAAGTTAAAATTATTTCAGTTTTAAATATAAATAAAGCGAAGAAGTTATCGTAAAAAATTCAAGTATGAAAAAGAAAGAACAAGGAAGATGCATTTTAGGATCTTCTTTCAATCGACTCAATAAATACAATACATATTTAGTCATTGCAAGTGGTATTAATATATACACACATACTTACACACATAGGTAAAGGCGCGCTCGCTCGCACGCAAGCACTCACGCACAAACACACACACACACAAACGCGCGCGCACGTTACGCATATACGTATCTTGATTCACGCCCATTAATAGCTATGTATACAAACGTTCATATTTTAGCGCTTGTTATTTGTGACTTATGGAATCTATTGCAATATTCTCATAAGTTTTGGTCAAAATACGTTCATTTTGTTTCCTATTCAGCTTAACATTTTTATGAGTTTCTATAAATTTTTTTACAAGGTTATAAATGCACTAGAAAAAACTCGTCGTTATAAACATTTTTTCATAATTTATATACATATAATTACGGGTATAAACGATGCACAATTAGAGTTTTGTATTTCTTTGTTTAAACATTAATGGTATTTTTATGTTTAAACTATTTGACAGAAAGATGAATAGAGTGATGAGGTAAATTAAATAACTAAACACAAACTTTTTTTAGTTTTGTTCTCCTGCATTTGCATATGCTTTATTCTATGCAGTAACACCTTTACATTTCTAAATATTTATTTGAAGTTTAAAACTCAAAAGTGTGCTAAATAATATCTTAATGCAGCGGCTAAATATACAAACGGAATATTCCGAAATACGTGTACTTATCAGAACACACCCATAAAAATTATTAGTTGGTATATATAATTCCAATTTTACACACGAGCTTAAAAATATCTACGAGTGCTTTATGTTTGCCGTATTTCATTCGCCTGTATTTAAAAATGTATATCAGAAAAATTCTCCTAAAAATTACTTTAAATAACACGTCATTTATATCGGAGAGAAGAGTGATAACTCTCTTCATATTTTTCTCCACAAAATGATTTGATTTGGCGTTCATAATTAATTAATTCCTCATAAAACCCCAAATGAAACATGAAAACTCTGCTACTCTTTCATAATAATCATACTAAATGCGACCTGGTTATCTGTTGAGGATTAATTTCAGAGCCAGTAAAATGCGGGTTAAATCCTATAGCTTCCACTAAGTACTATCTGGTAATAACACTCGTAATGAATATTCTTTATTAGATGGTCTGGGTGGAGTGGTTTAAGCCAACATTTACTACACTCGGATAATACGAGTGGCTCAAAAGGATTATGGTAATAAATTTATAAATTTAAAACATTTTAATTAAGATATAAGAAATAAATTAATATGTCAGTTTTAAAAGCCAATCAGTGTATTTCTATTTGGCGTTATTGAAAATATCTAAAAACATTGTTGCCAAAATTTAATATGAAAATTATGCCAAACTTAAAATATATGGTACATAAGTTTTAGTGGCTGTTTTTAAAAGTGAAATCCAAAAAAAAACATTAATTTGGTAGAAGAATATCATATTTGTTAAAAAAGTGTTGTTAAGTTCTATATATAATAGGATTCCTAGTACCTAAATGTGGAAAAAGGTACAAAATATTAATTGAAATAGTAATTCATTAGTAAAACATTTTGTTAAAAAATGTTTATTAAGTCCTAGACATAAAAGGTTTCTTAGTGCTTAAGCGTGGAAAGAGATGCAAAATAATCATTCAAATAGTATTTCATTTGTTAAAGCATCATAGCTACCACTTCTTACTTAAAGCGTCATGATAATCACTGGCGGAATTCAAATAAGTTCATTTAGTTTTTATTGGTAAATTGGGTCGTGATACGATTGACCGAAAGGTTCAGGATCACTTACTCGTATATGGAAAGCTGGAATTTCTCAATTCGAATTATGTTGGACTATTTTTTTATTTTTGTGTTATTTGTTTCCCTTTTGCGGTTAACATATTTTGCGTCAATATTTTGTTATTCATCAACATCATTTCAAGCTAAATTAAATGGTCCAAACGATTTTTATAATCCGTATAAAAAATTATTTCATACGGGTCATAAATATTATTTGGACCATTATCATCGAGAAACTTAAAAGAATGCTTTGAATTACCTAGACTTTCTCTCGTCTCTATCTCCAATTATATTGTCCTAAATGTCTATATAGTGAATTTATGTTTAATTTACAATATTCCATAAATTTAACAATAAATATTAAGTCAAAAGTTTACCTCATTTTATAAAATACTAATTTTTAAACCATAAAACTTGTAATGGTTCGTAAGCAAATTGATTCCAATATTATTATATTGTTTCAGCATTAAAACATTCCATTATTCTCCAATATATATATATACATATATATATATATATATATATATATATATATATATATGTATATATATATATGTGTATATATATGATAACTGCAAGGCACTGTGACGTAATAATAGAAGGTGCAACCTTGCATGGATTTGGAGATGAAGAAAAGGAAAAAAGTAGGGAAAAGTGGGAAGAAAAAATTGGGATAATACGGAAGAAAAGAAAGAGAGAAATTCATAAAACCCATAACACCAATACAAATTTTATTTTAATTCATAACACTAATACAAACCAGAAAGAATAGGACACAACAAATCATCTGAAAAATGGTAAAACACATAAAATTTATAGTGATGTTCAGATATATGATAATGAAGAAAAGAAGAAAGGAAAAAGATCGGGAAGATAAATTAAAACACTGCTCTGTTTTGATGAAAAATTTTGTTATTACTCTATTAGTGTTAATTGCTGTGACGCCATGGTTCCAAATGTTTAGGAGGCGATGACAAGTGAAAGAAGCAATGATTCGTCATATGGACAATCTCGTAGAAAACAATGCCTGCACGCTTGTAAGCAGGCCTCCTGAGGACAAAATGATAATTGATGTGAAATGGACATACAGGAAAAGAGTGAAAGTGAATATAAGGCTAAGTTAACGGTAAGAGGTTTTCTACAAATTGACTGTATCGATGATATTAATTTCCCTGTTGCTAAAATGCCGTCTTTAAAGCTGTTAATGTTTTATTGTTTTCGTAGATGATGAATATCATATAAGGGGATATCAGTAGGAGCAGTACTCTTCAATTGTAAAATTTTCTATGAAGTTTATATAAAACCGCCAATTGGTTATAAAAATGGTATAGATATAGTTTATTGCTTAAATAAATCATTATAAGGCTTAAAACTAAGTCCACGTGCATGATATGAATGTTTTAACAATTTTATGGCAGTTCTTGGGTTTTGCAGAAGTAAGTATGACTATTGTCTGTATATTAAAAGGAGAGAAGGCGTTGATTGTTTACATTTTATTATTTATTAACGATCTTTTGATTTGCTGTAAAGTTGAACAAGTTATTGCTCACATTCAAAACAAATTATCCGATAAGCTTAAAATTAAGGATATAGAGTAAAGAAAAACTACTTTAGTACGGATATGGAATGGACAGGATATTATTTTAACTTTGGGTCAGATAGCCTATATTAATTTTAGCTAAACATCATAATACTGAATATTCAAAATTGTGTAAGAAACAAATTTTACCTTTGACAAAAAAAATTAAACTGGAACAATCTAATGTAAATTAAGATGTGTATATGTGTGGTTGTTTTATGTGAAGCTAAAATAGAAATATATTATCTAATTTGTCAAAAGGATGATGTTTTGACTAAATATTTTAAACTAATTAATATAAATGGAAACAACTGAAGAGTAATAGCAATTGCTAAATATGGAAATTTTATAAAGAATTCTAAACATGTTGAGGTTCACTCTCATTTTATACAAGAGAATATTAAAAAAGGAAAAATTAAAGTTACAAAGATAGATTCAGACACCAATATTGCATATATATTTAATAATCATTAGAAAACATAATTGCAATATTACTGTCTAAATTTTAACAAATTCATTAAGTATGAAGAAATGTTTAATGTGAAAGTATGTGATAAGTGAAATAGAATAGTATGTATTAAATTAGGTTAAATCATTAATATATTTTTGTCAAGTTACTGTTTCAATATTGAAACAGTAACTATATTGAAACAGTAACTTGACAAAAATATTGTTTTCATATATTGTGTTGCAATATAAAAGTAAGGAGGCGTGTTAGTTTTTATACTTTTATATTGGCAACACTGTCTGGTTTCGTTACCCATAACGAGAGTCTATTGGAGTAGTATAATAGCGGACCGTTCGGCACAGGAAAATATGGATGATTCGATTACATGATTTGTCTAAATGTAAATCACCGTCTAATAATGTTTTAACTCATTATTTTAACAGAATGCATTTGAAATATTTAAAAAAACACATTAACGATATCCATCTTAATAGTGAATGAAGAAATGAAGTTGCGTATATTTTGCTTGTGCAAAAAATAAAGTGTTCTTTTTCAAGCCTTAAGTGTTTTTGTCGAAGTCTCCTTGTTCAATTTTTTTTCTTACCCAAATTATACTTTTGCTCTCAAGATATGAAAAAAAAAGTTGAAAGGACTATAACGACATTACGTGCCTGGAAGGGTTACGTACCCAAGTTAAAAATATGGTGCATGATCAATCATCATCGTTAATTAAAAAAAAATTAATTGCAATTTAATTTCTGTATTTCATCCATACCCTTTTTTGTACATGCTGAATAAGAATGAAAACGTTTTTCGGGTGTAAAGTTCCATTTCATTTCCAAAGTAAAAATACTAAAACCGCCGCTAAATACTAAATAGAAGAAGTGAAAATTTTGCCTCTCGTCATAAGTTATATTATGGAATGCATTTTTTCCATAAGTAGAATGTGTTAAATTTTACACATTTCATGTCAAATAATTTATTTTTGGTGATACTGTTTCTAAAGGTGTGACTTGGTTTCTAAAGTTTTTTTATTGTTTGATGTAGAAAAATAAATGATTGTACTCTATTTTTTAATATTTTGGCTACATTTAGTTAGATTAAAGACTGAATTTGTAGCCAACACAAAAATAAATTTCTCTGATCGTTGATTCTTGTACTGATTTTATAATATAATATAATTAATATTGTTAACTTGAAAATATTTAAAAAAAGGTCGAGAAATAAGAAACCCTAATATATATATATATATATATATATATATATATATATATATATGTGTGTGTTTGTGTTTATAACAGTGCATACCAATCGATAACTATCATGCCTCGCATAGTGGTCAATCAAATTGGTCAATAATTGTAACTAAAAAAATTAATTAATTTTAAATATGATTACAAACATTAAAAGTAAGTAAAACAAAATGTGTTAAATTATTTCAATAAATTTCTTATGTTTTTATATAAATATAATGCTCTGTAATATAAACCGCTATATGAGAATATGTACTGAATGTTATGCAATAAATCTAATACCTCATTTATTCGACAAGTTTATACAAACCCAGTATAATTGGGAACAGCTAGACAAATATGACTGGTAGTGTTTAAAGTTTTTTTGTGTTCTTAGTTTTAATTGTGTTTAAACTTGTTTGTGTACATAGGTGATTTAATTTGAAATGAAGTATGACAGCGCAATATTCCCAAGATCACACCATTTTATTATAAGCCGAAGAATTAAAAACAAATTTTAAGTACTTACGAAAACAACAATATACTAAATTTTAAAATATAGTTACATAAATAAATATCTAAAAAAATTATTTGTTTCAAATTTACACACGTCTTCAAGAAAACATAAAATAAGTTTTGCCATATTTTACATGCATATTTCAAAATAGCCCTTTACGAAACCAATTACTTGCAAATATAAAAAAAATATGTATATTTAGACTCCACGTTCTTTAGTTTCTTCAGAAATGTTACACATTATTAGCAACAACTTACATAACTTTATAATAACGTTAATATATAGCTTTGTACTAATAAGGAATCTCGGTACACTTTGATACCTGTTTTAATAAAATAGATGAAAACAGTTTGAATGAACTGACACATCTGTGTCAATAAAATAAATTAGACGAACAATACCTGAAGTAGCCGCCATTTGTTATTACATATTGTTAAATTCAGTAAATATTTTTCTACACTTTTATCCATTAATCTACAACGAGACATTTATTTATTTTGAAAATTAAATTTGTCTTGCACAGTGTCATTGCTTACCTACACTTTTTTGTATGAAATGCACTACATACATAGAAGACAGACCGGTTTCGGGATCTGCTTGAAAAATGTTCGCAATATTGATAAAATACATTATTTCGTAATAATCAAACACAGAAGTTGGAACGAGAAAATTTCGGAGCTTGTATTGGGAAAATGTTTCATTCGTTTTTTTTTTTCAAAGAATCCAAAAAATCATACTTTTAAATATTTAACGCTGATTGGTAATATTTATGAGAATTGGATTAATTTGGAATCGAATTAATTACAATCCCTAAAACAAATTTGTGCTATGTATTAAATATGATCGAATTACTTAGTACTGTTTTGAAAAATCTTTTTAATCTGAGCAAAAATATCTAGATTTTCATTAAATAAAAATGTTTACACACTTCCAAAATCGTAATAAAATTTGTTTGAAGAGAACAAATGTAAATTAAAAAAAAAATCTCAAAATAAGGCACAATTTTACTAATGCTGTCGTTCGTATTCGAGTAAATTTGTGGGGAGCCCATTAATGGAACTAGTTTTAAGTTAAAATAAGTAAAGCCTAAAGCGACGCAAAACTCAGTCACCGCCGTGTATCTGACAACAGAACATTATATTATATAGAAACGCTCATTGAACTAACCGTAAGTATTTACTCAATTAAAGTATCATACTGTGGTAAAATTACGAATTAAAATCAGTTCACAAAGGCATCAGTTACAGACACTTATTATATGTTATTAAAAATAATTTAAGCTCGTGTTAAAAAAATTTAGTCAAAGTGTAAAAAAATTATTTTAAAACGTGCAGTTTATCATTGGTCAACTCAGTTGGTGCATTCATATATAAAATGAATATATCCAGCGCTTAGTTTTTCTTCAAACCATACTTTGATAATATGCTATGCGTTGATGTATAAGCACATGTGGCAAGTTTTCTCAAATATACGAATGTAAACCGGGTATTTAAATTGCCAGTAAATTTCTATTGATAATGAAATGTGAATTATTAACATATATGAACGTAGGTGCATATTATAAAAATGTATTCTTTGGTTTTTGTCTAAAAATTGTACCATTTTATAACCGTACCATGCCTTGTATCAACATCTTTAATGTTATCACGTTTGCAAAATATCTTAGTATTTTGTTGTTGTATTTGCCAAGTATTATCGTCGTCGCTGCAATTTTAAACATATAGAAATAAGAGTGAAATATTCGTGAATACTTAGGATATATAAGTAGGTAAGACTAGATGAATAAAATGCATTCATTTATTGACTATATTGAAAGTAATAAAAATGGTAGGAGTTGACGACGCTGGACGGCGCGGCGCATCACGTGGTTTCTCTTTCCGACAGCTTGCCGAGCGAGGCTAGAGTTATGATTATAATATACCACAGACCAGTGATGGGTAGGAACGCCACTGTTGGGAAAAACTTTGCACTGCGCTCGTCAACCCACCTACCAGCGTAGCAATTGTGGGCTTTACCGTGCATTGGAGAAGCATGTATCCAGCAGTACACTAAGATAAGCTATTTATGGTTATGATTCCACTAAAAATAGTCATGCAGGTTATTAAAAAAATCATGAAAATATACAATGTGTAATTTTAAAATTGTGATTTTTAAATAAGTGAGAACTAAATATGAAGAAACAATATATCAAGTCTTACTCAAAACACGATTATATTTTCCGAACGATCTAAAATTGTTTGAACGCCAGCTTTTTCCCGCCGGTTGATCTTTTTCATATTTGTTAATTTCACCGTGGAGCTTTCCACGAGTAGTAAATTTAAGCCAAATTGCTGTAACAGTTTAGATAAGTTCTATTTATCAGTTTAAGGAAATATTTGAATATCTGTATATTTTATAAGATAATAAATAACATTATAAGTATTTAAACGATTGCAATACCAATTATAGCTTGAAAATTATTTACTATCAATGTTTTTGTTACGAAATACCGATCGGTAAGTATATCTCATACTTGACAGATTTCGTATCAATTCGTTCTAATGCATGTGAAGCATAAACTATTTATTCTTGAAAAAGTATATTCAAATCAACCCAATTTTATTTGAAATCTTCTTGAAGTTGTAATATTTTCGCAACAAAAAATAATCATAATAAGTTTTGAAAACATAACTATTTCATTCATAATGAAACTGGTAAATAAACGTGAACTAATAGTGTTCTGAAAGATTTCAAGGTTGTCAGATTATTACGTGCGGTTCAAGTAATATCGTCCACTAAATTACTTTCACTTGATCATGAACAAATTACTAAAATATCAACAATGACGAAACTACATATTGGTGTGTATATATATATATATATATATACACATATATATAGTTTATATATATATATATAGTTTCGTCGTTGTTATTTTCCTTTACTACATACATTTTAAACTTGGTCAAACAACTTTCATGCCAAAATAACTTTCATGAAGTTTCAAATACAGCTGCAGAGATCAACTGTAATGATAATAATGTTAGATTACATTTTTTGTATAAAAGAAAAAAAATTATGTAACATCTCCATATTCACCTGCTCATTTTTAGGTTTTGTACCTCAAAAAGAAACAAAGGAAAACCCTTAGAATTATTATCGTTTTAAAACAGCCATTTTTCTCAGAAGTTTTATAACATAAAAATTTTAAAATGACTTCTATGAAATATATTAACTGCACACATATCAAGAGCTACCTCTGAAAATGATTCAAATGGACACTTTAGAAGGGCGATACAAACAACGTAGATTTTTTATATTTTATGTATTGTGTATCATTTCAATTGAACGAATGACTTAAAATGATATCGCTACTATTATTTTAGAATTTTATGTAAAATAGTTGTGAAGATATTGCTCAGAATGTCCACAAACTTTTTCTGGGACCGTATGGCACAGAAAGTCGAAATTTAAAATTGTTATGGAATGTATTATCTAGCGTATGTCTCAGCAGTAAATGCTCATAAATATTCCTTTAGAAATTAGGGTCGGGGGGAGTTGGGTTGGAATAATTTAAAATGTTAATGTTTCAATTTCGTGAATCGTGTGCGACATCAAATAAAAGTGCAAATAATGACGATTCCGAAACTATTATTTTTAGAATTTTAGGTAAAAAATTGTAAAGATATTGCGGATAAAATCCATAAAAAAGCTTCACATTCCCAAAATTGCTAAAGTTAACATTTAACATTTTTAAAGTTAAAATTTTGAATATACCTAATTGTACAAGGAACTATGGAGCTTCCTTTAATGTGAATAATTCAAATTCAGCACACATTTAGACATTCCTAGACATTTTCACAAAATTTTCACCAACATAGCAAAGTGATGTTACAATATTGAAGAAGATAGCAACAACGGTAGCAAGATGGCTGCAATACTATCAACATGAAACGAAACAAAGAAATAGCCATCATTTTAGAGATTAGTTTGATTCAGTACATGATGTTGTTCATAACGTGCTACAATTCAATAAAGTGTCTGCGAAATTCCCACGTAAGTTGACATTGGTAGCATTTTCAGTTGACCTGCTTTTTTTTAATCATTTTCGGAGGTAGCTCTTGATATGTGTGCGGTTAATATATTCCATAGAAGTAATTTTAAAATTTTTATGTTATAAAATTTCTGAGAAAAATGGCTGTTTTAAAACGATAATAATTCTAAGGGTTTTCCTTTGTTTCTTTTTGAGGTACAAAAACCTAAAAATGAGCAGGTGAATATGGAGATGTTACATAATTTTTTTTCTTTTATACAAAAAATGTAATCTAACATTATTATCATTACAGAGATCAACTGTATTTGAAACTTCATGAAAAAAATTTATTTTCATCTGTAATATTGACTTCGTATTTTATTTATATGGATCGTAACTATGGAGTCGTTCAAGCTCTTTTTAACGAAAAATCAAGAAGATTTTATTCACTTCAATAAAATTTTATTATCCGCCTACATATGAATATTTTTTGCCAGCACTCTAATTTTCAGGGAGCAAGAAAAACTTTGAGCAGTTCCGAGTCGTTTGGAAAATCAACTTTCAGTTTTCAATATTGACACAATGAAATTCTGTCACTGTCCTTCAATGGACCCGCTACGTAGATTGCTGGCAAATAATTTGCAACATAATAAATAGTAGTCTAAATCTTAAGCTGAACGCTTATTTAAGAACATCTGCGACCAACTGAATCAAACATTGGCTTTTGTAGTACTTCTTAATCGCTTCTTTCCTGCTTATATATATATATATATATATATATATATATATATATATATATGTGTATATATATATACATATATATATATATATATATATATATATGTATACATATATATATTTGTATATATGTATATATAAACATATTTATTTATATATATGTAGCTCTTTTTTTTCTAAAACATTAAATTAATAGTTTTTATGCAAAAACTTGCAGCAAACGAACGTCATTCGACTTTTGCTCGCAGAAGGTTTCAGCTTAGAGAAGACAAAACGAAACATCGATAATCTGTTCATGGCCCCAACATGTGGCCTGAAACAATGGAAACCGTGATCCATGGTCTGAAAGAATGAAAGCTGTCACGAAATATGGGCAGGGAGTTATTTTACAAAAGCGCCTCGACAACATGTGCAGAGTTTTTGTCTGCGCGTAAGAACCTTCATTAAGTGCAACTGTGGCTATAGTACTGTAAACTATAACAAAAATATTTAAGAATAGTACAGCAAAAACACATATGATTGTAATAAATTTACTCCATTCAAATTCAGTTGGTAATGCTCTCATCAATCCACTTTTAATTCTGGGAAAATAATTTCTTTTGTCTTTTCAATGGTTCATATAATTGTATCTAAGGATCCAGGTAACGGCATTGTAGAGAATAATTAAAAAAGTAAAACAAGATTACGACATAAATATTTCGTAGGCGTAATCAGATAACCTCTAAGTTAATTAAGAGTTATATATATATATATATATATATATATATATATATATATATATATATATATATATATATATATATATATATATATATATATATATGGGATTGGTTCCAAAAACATGTGAGTGTTTTAGCAATTGTTATAATTGTGGAAATTGTGTCGACTAACCTGCATATATCTTTAGCCCCGCATTTCCCATATGGTTGGTCGCGACACTACCGGGTAGCAGCAATGTCTCTTGGTTTCAAGAAACGTGTTGACGTGTTGCTTTTGTGACAATGCGAACGCTTGTTGCGCTGTTGCACCGATGGTTGAGTGAGTGGTGGTCGTCATGCGTCCAGCGTAGCTTTTGTTTTACACCCCCCGCGCCCACGCCCCGCTCACTGTTCCCGCCCGCCGCTTATTCAGTTTTTACGTATCCAGTGTAATAATAAATAATAAAGAGTACGTGTCTTTCTATGCGTGATTTTAATATTTCTTACTTGTGTACATATATCAGTATATCGATTTGATTTTTGGTTATCTCCACTACATGTAATGAAGCTACAGGCACATGGATAAGTGGTCAACTGCAACAAACGACACACACCAACAGCCGAGTACAAGCTCTAATAATGATTCTAATAAACGGCCGCACGTTACACAGATAAATATTTTTGCGAATAAAAAAAATAAGGTATCCTGAACCCAAAACCATTGTGAAAATTACATTCAATTCGGCTTCATCGAGAGTACTGCTAACATAGGATTGTGTGTAATTTTTAATGCGAAAATTCGGGCGAGTCCTTGAAATCATGAAAATTGAAGCGTGATTTCATAGTTACGATCCATATAATTTAGAATTAAGTCATTCTGGTAATAAGGAAAACCCAATAATATTTTTCGTTAATAAGAAAAGGGATCTAAAAGCCCTGATAACACATCCTGTGCGTAATTTGTAATGCGGAACTTTCAGACGAGTCCTTGAAACCTTTAAAGTTGAAACGGCATTTAGAATCAATACATCCTGATTATAAAGAAAAATCAATATAATTTTTCATTATTAAGAAAAGGCAACTCCAGGACAACAAAAAAATATACGTTCGATGTTTTGACAGAGCGCTCAAACTGAATTTCTTTTGTTGAATTCTTATGAAATATAAAAATAGTATAGTCATTTTCCTTACAAGTTGATGAAAGTACAGACGTATTGGATAATGCTAATTTGGCGTATTTTGTAAGTTATGATTTTAGCAATAAGATTTACGATGAGTTTCTGTTTTGTAAAGCTTTGCCTACAAAAACAACAGCAGAAGAATAATTTAATTCACTTAATAGATACATAAAATAGCATGAAATTGAATGTATGAAGTATATGAGATTGAACAGCGATGGAGCACGTGTTATGTCAGGTGTTCGTTCTGGACTTTATCCGAAAGTAAAAGCTATAACATCAGACATTGTGTGGATACATTGCAGAAAAATGCCATTGATTCTAATCACTACGATGAATGAACGTGTAAAATTTATAAACTTTATTAAATCTCGTCCACTGAATTCAAGATCAATCTCTGCTTTGTGCAAAGAAATGGGAAGTGACCATGAAAATCTTTTTTTATATTGTGAGGTGAGATGGCTATCAAGAGAAAATATGTTAAGGAGACTAACTGAATTAAAAAAAGAAGTTTCAGCGTTCTTAGAACATTAGAACAACATTCTCCAACAGTTAGAGATGTAATATTTGAATTTAAGGACAGATTTCATATTGATTAGTTATTGATGCTAGCTCACATTTTTCATGTTTCTGATTTTTTAAATAATTTAAACTTGACATTACAAGGTAACAATATAACGGTGCTTAAAGTGGAAAAGAAGATGGCAGTTGCAATAAAATTTTTTTTTTGTTGTCACGTCGTGCAGAAACCGGGAATTATAAAGCTTTTACAAAGTTATCAGAATTACAAGAAGAATACAACATGAGTTCTTTGTCGAACGACACTTCAGCTCTTATTAAAGAACATTTGCCAGGACTGAGAATCGGAAAAAATATTTTCCTCCACTCAACAGCAACAAAACATGGATTAGAAACCCGTTTCCTGTGAACCTGGAATCCGATTCGTGGGAAGACATTTTCAAACGATGAAGAAATGAAGGGCGCAGTTTCAGTTTAGTTTTCAGATAAAGATAAAACGTTTTTTATGAAGGTATATAAAAGCTGATTGAAAGATCAGAAAAATGTATCAGGGTAGCAGGGGGATATATTGAAAAATAAAAATTAATTTGTATTTTATTCTCACTTCTTATCCTCCATTCTTCGAACTTAAAAATGTCCCCTAATAAAGCGACGTATAAACTTATAATTTGGCATAGTAAAATATTTTAATAACCCATACATTTTGTATTAGCTATCTTTTTTAAAATATTCGTGTAAGAATTGTGAACAGGATAAATAAAGGTTTAAATTTGTTTTTTTTTAATTTTACATATCATTTAGGAAAACTTCTCATGAGAAATGTTAAAATATTTCTTTTATAATTTTAAATGACAGATATAAGACTATATTCCAAATACTAGGCAAAAATAATTCCACCGCATACTGCTTAGCTAAAAATCGTGAAAAAACTGTCATTATCCTAGATCTTCTCATATTTTAAGTACGCATCATATTTTCACACTTGCGAAAGATAAAGTAAACACTACATTTACGTTGCGAAATGTTTGTAAATACTGTAATGGAATCACTATGTGTGCCATTAAATTTTTAGAAGTGAATATGTACGGAATTCGCGTACTACGTGTTCTACTCGTACATGATAGGTTTTTCTTATTTCATATAAATTCATATTTATATTTGCATTTTCACTGTTTAGTATCACTGAGAATATTTTTTAAGAAGTAGATCATTGCAAAAACGCTGTCCGTATAGGTACAAAAAACTGGTAAAATATCGATGATTTGCAAATATGAACTTATATTTAGAACTAAAAAATAAAAACGGCCAGGTGCGAATTCACCTCGCGCAACGAGGGTTCCATAACTCGTTTGAAATTAATTAACTTTACCATAAGTCATCACTAATATAGATTTTCTACCATAATAAAAATATAATAAATAATGTGTGCATACATATTACATTTAATATCTCAAAAATTAAAAGATCTAAAACAGTTTTTATAATTTTCGTAAAACTATACCATAAGCTTCTACAAACCCTGTTTGTACCATAATTTTACATTCAGTAGTTTAAAAAATAAAGAGGGAGGTTGTGTAGGACCTGTTCTACGGTTTTCAAGATATATATATATATATATATATATATATATATGTATATGTATATGTATATGTATATGTATATGTATATATATATATATATATATATATATATATATATATATATATATACACATATAAATATACACCTGAAATTGTGAAACAATACCTTTGAGACTCAGCTATTTTTCTCACACTACACAGAACATTTAAAAAAAAATTCTTAATTCTTAATTTGCCCCTCCCAACATTGGTACCAAAATATTCTTGAGTTTTAACTATTGGAATATATCAGGTTAATAAATTTATTATTATGCTAAATTTCATGTTTTTACGTCAAGCATATTTTGAGAATCAAGACTGCGGTAGACGTATAGACAGACACGTAAGTGATCTTATTAACATTCCATTTTTTTAAATATATGAAACCATAAAAAGATAATATTTTTGTAGTAGGGCCATTAATTATAGCTTCTTAAATATGTCATTATATTACGAGAATAAAACAATATGGTGATAACCCATTTATTGTTTTCTAATATTCAAAACAGTGGCCTTTACTCGCATAAACTAACGTTTGTCTGGCTTTCTGTCCATTTGGATCTGTCCAACTATATAATTATCAGTTGTTCTTCCTTTTTGTTTTTTATAAATACCTTCGTGTTCCCTTACAAATTTAAGAAGTAAAACTTTATTTAAAGTATGCAAAATAGTTTTCCACGAACAGCTACTTAAATTTTTGTTTGGAGCCTTCTATACGAGAACGCGGTGTTATGGAATAAATAAGACTAGGAAATTGCAACAAATTAATAAAATATATCTACCTTTGACACCTTTTTTTATTTTTATTTCCATTTATTTCCAGGTAATACTGATGTATTAGAAATAATTACAATATTTAAAAAGAAACCTTGGTATTCTTGTTCAAATCAATATAAAAATATAGATTAAATTATGAAGTAATTATTAATTAAATTGTACTGTACGAATCCCGGTAATAAGACAAGGTGTCATTAAAGTTTGGTAGCTGCTTTGTTATGTCATGCGCAAAATAAACGACATAATGTCGGTGATCTAATTAGAAAACGAATTAACTGTGAATAAAATATTTAACTAAAATGTAGTTATATGTGGCTAATTGTGAATTTGTCAAGTGAATTAGAGATAAATTACGTAATTTTATTACTAAATTGAATGTAAAACTATTTTAATACTTTTTCATTTCATTTGTGTATTGTTTGAACTAAATACATTGTTTTGATGAATGCACTTTCATTAATAAGGAACGTTTCGTAGTCAATCAAATGTTAATAAGTACATCAGAGGAAGCCGTTAACTTTAATTTTGTATCATAGCATAGCCGGTGATATTAGAATTTATTTATTATCAAATCAAACACCAATCGTTATAAAAGCAACATTGTGATTTTTGGTGCATACATTTTATAACTTCAAACTGTTCATCCACACCGTTCATCCATTATCGAATAACAAATCTATGTTCGAATGTACTTGCAAAATCATGTAAAAAGGGCAAATGCTCCATTAGCATTAATTGATCAAATTGCTAAAAAGGTGAGAAAGTTCGAATTTAGTTTAATCCAAAATATAGTACACAATAAAATAATATTCATAAAACAGGCATTGATGAGATATTGAGGGTTTCTAGAAAGAAAACCAAAGTCAGATATAAGAATTTTAACTCCGAATTTTAGTGAAAGTTTTTGTAATAAAAAAAATTATTCATTACATTCTTACGTTGCTAACAATAAATTAAATTACTTTTTTTTAAATTGTACGCAATAAAAAACGCAATGATTAGTGATAGTTAATATTCAATCTAACTCTTAGGTATTTAACGGTAAGAAAACAAATTTGATTGAATATAGGATTTATGAATTATTTGTTTATCAGTGAAACTGTCTGACTCAATAGAAGATAAATTATTTTGTCTAAAAATTTCCTATTTCATAAATTTAAGACACCAAAATTAAAAATTGCTTAATTATAATTGTTTTTGGAACTACTGAAGTAGGAGAACGATAATATTTTACAAATGTGGTTGGTTGTTTTATGATTTCAATTTCAAATCATTAACAAAAGGGCTAAATCTTCACACCAACATCACATCTTATGCGATTAACAAAATAACCTCTCGTGCTAACTGATCTCGTTTTTAATTGAGGAATGAATGACCACGATGGAAAAAACGTGTTTATTAATATTTATTTTAGCTCGTAATTACATCAAAAGCAAGAGTTTGAAAGTGGATGTATTGTCTAGACATAAATTATGCATACGTAATTTGTTTCCAAGTCTTTTTGTCAAATGTCCATTCAACCACATTTTAATGTTTTTTCAAAGTCACTTTTTTAATCCCCAATTTCAAATTTCTTTGTTATCTGTCCTAATTTGTGGAGCCATTTTTGTTCAATCATTCATTAACATATCCTCTTTTTGTAGCAAACATGTTTTTCATAAAATATCAATGATTACTTTTTATTATCTATGATTACCTTTATACGTAATCGATATAGGTTTCTTACATTGATCGATTGTAAACTATTACATCTGTTTTTTGCTGTCTTTACAGCAGAAAATAATTAATTTTCGTGGTAATCTTTACCTTCGGGGATCATACGTTTTAAATGTTTGTTTAAATTATGTGAAGTTTTTATAACTAGAGGTTATGGAAATTTAATTCATGGAATATATTATTGTTTAACAATTGTATGGATACCGCCGTTCGTTTCAGTAAAATATAGTTTTTTTACAGTAAGTGCAACACTGCCTAATTTTTGATTTGATGGTTTTACTTCTAGTACCATCATACCAAACGTGCCTGGGTGGGAATAGTTTTCTTCCTTGCCAGCTTCGGAAGTTACGTCTCTTGCTATTGACTGAGAATTATTGAAAAGATAACGACGCAAAAGAATGTAGCTGCACTGACTTACTAAACGTTGACAAACAAATAATAAAACTCGAGACAATTTCTAAAAATACGAAACGCAAAGGAAATTCAATGAAGACAAACAAATATTAGAACCCGAGACAATATTCATAAGATGAAATTAGCACTCAGTAAACGATGGCTATTCCCCTCATGAGTTGCGGCGGAATGGTGCGCCGTAACTAAGTGTGGCGTAAGTAGTATCTCAGTTTTGTCTTCGTCTTATGCCGGTCGATGGTAAAAATGAAAAGAAGGTCTCGGCGCGGATCTATTTATAAAAATGCAGCGCGGGGCGCGGAGGCATTCGTGGTATACTCCGTCTCGGTCTTCGTCCGTCCTTTCTTGTAAAACTCTCTTTTGACTTTTTTGTGCCGCCCTCTCTGTCTTCTTGTCCCGTTGACTTGTATAGTAGTGCAAGCCGCGCAGTACCAAAATCAATCAATTATCTGGACTTCTATATCATACTTAGCATATCGACCTGTTACTTTAAGTCAAGTACTGGGTTTAGACTCTCTTCTAGAAAAGTATAAATTTTGTATGTTGTTGTTGACGAGCGCAAAAAGTACCATTTCATTTATATTTAGGGATTAGATTTTCATCGAAATTACAATAAAACGGAAGTATGATATTTTTGTCCTTTTTTGGTACAGTTCATGAGGAATTAATATTAAACACAATTATTTATATTTTTAAATTTTACATGTTTTAAATTATTACGACTAAATCTATAAAGCATTTGTAAAATACGCTACAAATACGTCCCATCCTTTGCAAATCATATTTTCGCTCGCAATACATATCTTGAAATCCCATCGATGCTATCACGATATTCGTTGGGAGATAGCCCACAGTGGATCGCATCCACCTTACGAGAGAAAATTTTTTTTTATTACGCTTATATGGTCACAGTCGATAAAGAGCAAATAATTTTTTAATCTTGCGTAGAAACTGCGTAGACAAAGTTTTACAAATTTGCTATTTGAAGTTAGTTTAAGACAAAGGAGGATTTTTGCCTCTAATAGCCACTTCTTAATAGCGATTATTATTGGTTTTGTTTCCCGCATAATAATTATATATGTCATCGAATGAAAAATACGGGAATATGTATTGGTATAATATAAACGAATTTTCTTTCATACAACTTAGAGTTAATTTATACAATCTTCTTAAATAACTGACTCTTTATACTTTAGCTAATTACTTATCATGACCACTATTCTGCATTCTAGGGTTTAATTAAAATTTGGATTTAGACCAACATAGTTAATTAATAACTTCAATAGTATTAGGATAAATTCTATTGAAATACAATGCTTATCAGTAGCACCTAAGAAATTGTTAGGTTTTGGCGATTCGTAATATATTTAAAATAATTTTAGTTTTGGCGGTTTTGAAATTACCGCTAAGCATCTGTTTTACCGCCGTATTTATAATATTATAAGTAACAATATAATCTACTTTATATTGAAAGGTTCAATTTGGGACGAGCGATATTGTGCCAAATAATATTATTTTTAAAATAGATGATTAAAAATAGATAATTAAGTTTTACAATCATTTTTATTGGCTTTTTAATTTGGATAAAATAATTTCCAATATTTATAACATTTTTAAAATTCTTCATCAGAATAATAAAAGATAAAAACTTATGTACTTCATGAGTATTTTTTATCATAGACCGGTAACAAAGAAGTTGACATTTTGCATAATTGTAGAGAGTGGTAGTCTTATTACAAAGTCAAACTGCGAAAAATTTAAAAAAAGGAATAAAATGTTTGGTGAATTGGTCTGAAAGTTATGAATCCATATCGCAGTATGCAAGACATTTTTTATTCTAAATTATAATCAAGGCACTAACAACAGTGCACAAATGATAATTTATAAAAATTTGTCTTTGTAAAATGAGCAATTTCACAACCGTTTTTTATGTTTTCATTATTTACCTAGTTATAATTACATTAGCATAACCTAGTATGTATGAACTCCGTTGACTTAAGTGTTGTGCTTGCATTACGAGTAGTACGGATGTCTCAATGCAGTAAACTTGACACAAGTTTGACATCCACTTGGTCAGTTTGTTTAAAAGATACATTTGAATAAGGAATGATGTCAAATAAATAAAAAAAATTGTACTAAATTTGAATAAAAATTGTATGTAACAAGTTAATTAAAGAAAAGCCATTTTGTTTCTATTGCAATGATCATAATAATTTAATTTATATAACTATTCTATATTCCAGTTATTTAAAATTTCAGTCTGTTAACAAAAAGTTTTCATAGAGTAAAACATTTTCCATAGTCATTTAAGTGACCGCTTGTTTTTTTAGAGCTGCCATTTTTTACCTATAATAGTGTCGTTATTCAGTAGAAATTATATAGAAACTTTGTGAGTTATAGTGAAAATTAGTAAAAACATACTGTAACTTTTCGTGTTATTAATTGCGCAGTTAGAGGTATACATACCGATATTTTCGCGTAGTGTCAATATAGAATAAATAACTTTGAGAGTTCCGTTCACACTAACGTTTGTGTAATAATTTAAGTGTATATCCACAAAACTATTCGCAAAAATATTACATATTGTCAGGATCATAAACATCACTTAAAAGGAATTTTTTTTTCAAAATTACGATTCAGTTACAGTTTTGTCTTGACTTCGCAATTAATATTTTTTTAAAATGAAATCGTCGTCGTTTTTTTTTTGAAATAATAAAATAACTCTACTTGGCTTTATATATCAAAGTTAATTTTCCGATAAACTTTTTTCTAATTTCAGTTATATTAGTTACAATTTTCAATAGACATACCACAGAGACATAAAAAAAATTAAAACGGTGTAATTTGTTATAGTAATTAGAAAGCAGGCATAAAGCTTATTAACCGTCTTATATTCAAATAATTATAGCGAATTAATCGATTTTTTTAAAACGTTCCAATGACTATTTTTCTTAAGTATAACACACAAAATAGTCCTAACAATATTGTCAGAAATATCTGCAAAAAATATGCTCCCCTCTTTCCAAAACTGCTAAAGAAAAATTTTTATGTTTATGAAAAAAACGGCGTTACTAGGAAACCTCTAGGATCTAGAGGTTCTCAGCAACTTTCTTTACAACGAATCGTTACAGACTAACCAGGAAGAAAGCGGACAAGAAATCTAGAGGCGGATTCAGATGGTCAAAATTGCAATAGGTCCACTGATATCTCTAAAGCAGAACAGGAAGGTATCCAATATTACAAAATTGAGATTAGTCTACACTGTGCTTTTCTCGATATTCCTTTATGGCTCGTAACCGCGGGTCGTCCACGGTTAGTAGAATGAAAGAAGACTGAGGCCTGCGAATTAAGGCATTGGATCAGTATGCTTCTCATAACATAGACCGTCCAAAAAACCAACAAGTTTATCTTTGAGAAGCTAAACACCAAAACTAGACATTCGAGGTCTGTTACCAATGGATTTTTAGTTACTTTGGTTACATTGCTCACCGGCAATAAAATAACCTTAACAAGACGGTCGGAGTAAGTAAGGTGGAAGGAAAGGAGATACACAGATGATCATCTAGCTGTTGGTGTGACAAAGTAACAGCTATAACTGATTTTCCTATAGCAACCACATCGATGGAAGCTGAAAACCGAATAAAGGGGAAATGGTTGTAAATAAAACCACGACTGCTTTTCAAGGATTCGACTTGCAAAAATTAAAAAGAAAAAGACTAGAAATTCACTTTAAATTTATATTGTAATTTTAAATCGCATAATTTTTCCAGTTATTTATATATATATATATATATATATATATATATATATATATATATATATGTATACATGTATTTATATATAAATAGAGAGAGAGGGAGTGGAAGAAATATTAGAAAAAAGTTTACTTTCATCGAGAACAATCCAGATAAATAATTGTTTGTATCTATTTTTCTTGTACGCTTCTTAACAATCAACTCCACGTTTTTTATATGGTGGTAGAGTGGCAGATTCAATTAATACGATATAAGAAGAAAAACTTAACTTTGAATATACAGACTATCCAACTAAATATATTAGAGAAAACATAGTCGTTAAAATTAAGCTATTAAAGAATATATCGCTTCAGCAAACGGTATTGGACTGATTTTTTAGGGAATTTTCTTTTCAATACCTCTTTTCCTATATTCCCATAATCCATGTAAATCCATGGGATCCCATCCATGTAAATCCATCCACAATCCATGGGAATTTTCTTCTCAATACCTCTTTTCCTATATTTCCAACATCATGAGATTAGGCCAATTAGTTCAAAAGAAAAATATTTTTTCTGAATTTTAATTTTCGCGTTTTTCGTTATCACTGGCCGGTGATTGGACACAAGTTTGCGCTCAGAGAAAAGGGGAATTACACAACGGGGCACATGCATTGTGTTGTATTATAGGACAGCCGTGTATCACATTGTTGCGCACTGAAATTAATTATATTTTCGGGGATAGTCGCCCTTAAATGCGGATATGGATGCGGAAACGGTTTTTAGCATGCCCGATAAATGTATTTCTATTAGGAACCGTTCGGAAATGAATCTGTTTAAAGGTTTATACTTGAATTAAATATCCAATTCAATTTATCTTTGTCAAATAAGAGTATATCTTGGGAAAATGTAAATATTAATATGTTATACTTTCACGATATTTCGTTAATTTAGAGATATAATATATATATATATATATATATATATATATATGCATATATATATATATATATATATATATATGCATATATATATATATATATATATATGCATATATATATATATATATATATATATATATATATATATATATATATATATATATATATATATATTCTATTCAAAGAATTTTAGAGAAAAATAAAAATTTAATTTAAAAAATCGTTGTATTTAAATGTCCACATATAGTAAAAAGATTTTTGAAATTCAGAAGTCTTCAAAAATAATGATTAAAACGGAAAAACCTAATAATAACTTTCAAATTCTATTGAAACCAGTAATATTCTATTTAGAACTTAAATTTCAGTTAATTATAATTCTTACTTTATGATTTATTTCAAATTATGTTCATTTATAAATCAGATTAATGAGATTTTCCCCACATAACTAATTGCGATAAACTTTCATGGTTATAGCCAAATATTATTCCCTCAACTTTCGCCCAAAATCGTTAAAACGCATGTATTCTCCTTCTACATCCTTACCATTATGTCCAATTAATTTCTTTTTTCGTCCTTATTTATCATAAGTTATTTGTCGAGTCACTAATATTTGATGAAATTTAATTGTTTTGAATACATTCTCATTTTAACATTTCACATTATTCCTAACATTTCTGATACTCAGTGATAGATAATGCAATAAAACGTTAGCTATATATATATATATATATATATATATATATATATATATATATATATATATATATATATCTATATATATAATAATTTTTTTTATACATATTATATATATATATATATATATATATATATGTGTCTGTGTGTGTGTGTAGGTGTATATATACAGCGTCATCAAAATACATAAAAATCCGTTTTGCTTCAAACACTTTTAAATTTCTAATAAAGTACTGGTCCAAATAACAAATTACACATAATTTCTTTTAGATAAAAAGCGACCTGTCTCAAATTCGCACGAGTACCATTAATTTAATTAACGTTTCTTCATGTGCATTTTTTCTTTCATGAAGTGGTCCTGCAGTTTTTAATTCCAAAAACTATTATATTGTTCCACGATATGATGCGCATAATGTTTCCACACCAAGGTTCAGGTTTTTCCTCGTTCCACTGCTCCCCATCTCCAGCGCAAATACATCGCACCAAACGTCATCAAATTATAATTTCTACTTTGGTTTATTCTAAAATGTTGACGGATATTTGGGGAGAAATAATATTTAATCTATGAAAAAAGGTTAAAATTGCTATGGTATTTATTTTAATGAGAAAAATTAAATTGATATAAGCTCCGCCACTTTTGTCACATGCACGTTTGTAACTTCAGTTCACAGGGCTTATCCATAAAAGACAGATAAACGTCGTCTGAGACGTTCTTAAGACCCAAAACTCTTCATAATTTCTTTTTAATTTCGTATTTAGTGTGGAATGTCAACTAAATAACCAAATCACAGCGATTCTAAAACTATCTATTATTTTCCAAATTTTGTCAAATTATATCAGCCCAACCTAGTAAATTTACTGAGCAAAATAAAAATAGTACCGATTGGATCCTAAGTAGCTCAGCAAATGACAGTAACCTGTTTTCCGCGCTAAAAACAGGGTGGCCCTATTTTTAGTGCGGAAAACAGGTTATTAGCGCGGAAACAGGTTATATCAACTTTGGACCCAGGCGGGCAACGAGGGATGAAGTCAACGCCTGTAGGCAAAGAAAAATGAAAGATACTTTAACCACATCATCTCTTTCCAATTGGATAATATTTCCTTTTGTTTATAGTAAAAATAAAGTATATGTAATAATTTAATGAGAAACTAACGAAAAGATCTTCTATATATAAATATTATAGACGGTGAAGACGTGGTGTGTATATAACAAATATTAACGTCATTGAAGTTAGGGATTTTTTTACCCTATTATTATTTTACATTGTTTCGAATAACTGCATGTGTAAATCTGTCATTATAGAAAGAGATACATTAGATAGAGGTGAAATTGTAACTGAGAGAAGATCAAAATTGTCAAGAAGATTTGTATAATAAATTCAACCGCCAGTTGTGACTTTTGTAACCGGAGATAGAAAAGTTATTATTTGTTAAATATTCTGACAATTTTATTACAAGCGTAACAAAAGCAGGTATTTAGAAATAAATTAGACCGGTCATCACGAAATAGTCAATTGAACTCCATATAGGCTAGAACCGCCGGAAAAACAGTTGCTAGAGAGAAAATTTGGGTTTTTAGGCGCGGAATTTGCCAAATTTTTTCCTAAATTCACGTGAATTGGGGGTGACATTATGCTTTAAAAAATATTTATAATTATTAATGTATTACAAGCTAACTTCTAGAGACTGTCATTACACACGTACCCATGTAACATGGACAAAAATAAAAAGGTTATAAAATGGATTTTATTTAGAAAAATAAGAAATATTAATGTTTCTCTGGAAATTAGTAATTTTGGACATACTGTAGGTATCTTATGTGATATAACTTGTAAATTATTTTCTACGTAAGTGATGACTACGAAAACAAGAAACTAACAATATAATATGTAACTATTTACTATTTGATAATGTTATACTATTAAATGACAACAAAAACCGTCATGTTTCTAGATTGGTATCAGTTTCGCATAAAAATAATATTCCAATGATTACCAAGCTTGCTGTATTAATATTTTAGGATGAGTAAAAGTAATCAAGTTTTATCATATTCATTTTATTTTCGCATAAAAATAATATTCCAATGATTACCAAGCTTGCTGTATTAATATTTTAGGATGAGTAAAAGTAATCAAGTCTTTTTATACTCATTTTATTTTCGCATAAAAATAATATTCCAATGATTACCAAGCTTGCTGTATTAATATTTTAGGATGAGTAAAAGTAATCAAGTCTTATTATACTCATTTATTTTCGCATAAAAATAATATTCCAATGATTACCAAGCTTCCTGTATTAATATTTTAGGATGAGTAAAAGTAATCAAGTCTTATTATACTCATTTTATTTTCAACACTAAATCAAAGCATTAAATATTTTCCAGATTTTCTTAATTTATGTTTATATATATTGTTAAATTTTCACGATTACAAGAAATACAATTTAATATAACAAGTACGTAAAATCGACATTCAAAGTATTTTCAATTACAAAGATACCTTAAATCCTCGGTAACCCTTCAAATAATATCACAAAGAGATATCGTATTATTGGTGTTTGTTTAAATCTAAATTCAATTAAAAATAATTTTCCTAGAGCGTATTTAAATTTAGAACAAATACATTCTATTTAATATGTGAAACACTACAAGTTAATGTTTTAGCATTTGATAGTAATAAAATTGGCATTTACTTGTAGCTACTGTTGTATTGTATTGTGTTGATAACGTGAGTAATTTCCCGTAACATATTTTTCTTTGTCGTGCGTTTATTTTGAATATATTTCAATCTATAATATGGGATTTCCTCGTATCGATTATAAATCAAGTTTTGGTCATAGTACTTTCTATATGAGATGGAAATATTCATATTTTAAATTATTATCAAAGAACGAGTTCAACAGTATTGGACTTTGTGAAGTAAACCGCGTGGCCTCGCAGAGAGCGCGGAACATTTTTGTTGCTCTTATATTATTTAGACATTTCGCCACGTAATCATTATGTAAAAAAAATCATGAAAATCTCTAAAATATTTAAATGTAATGAAGTGAATTCTATAGCTTTTGAAGGTTTTTATAATAATCTTTACCTTATATACAAGCAGGCTTCAACTCTCTCAGAGAGAGATAGATATAAATTTTGCCAATTTATTTACGCATATATGCACTAAATATCATATCCACAAGTATATAATAAGACATACAATTAAGTTTCGTCGATATGTTCAAGACATTTAGATGTACAATTAATTCAAAATAACACGAACAATATAACAGAATCAAATCTACATAAAGGATGTAAACAGGTATTTCTAGTTATGTATAAGTATTAAATGCCGACTCGTAGTGTAGCCGTTTTTACTTATTTATATATTACCGGGCAATATGTCAGCTTCAAAAACTGACATATTGCCCGGTAATATATAAATAAGTATAAACTTTTCTGAAAGTAAACAAATTCTGTCTTCAAAACTATAGTTATTCTCTGCCGTTATATGAAGAGATGAGTGTAAAAAAAATTATGAGAGCAAACAATTCGAAAAAAGTCTTAGAAAATTGTGATCACATTATTTTCTTACCACTAATATAAAGCCATAAATATAGACGCGACTGAATGGAACTTTTATTTCTTTTAAAGTTGATTAAATCCAAAGAGAACCTATTTCAAAATCGCTGCAAAAACCAGGAAATTTGTGAGTAGTTTATTTGAATATATTGAAGAGTTTGAAGAAGAAAAGTAAGGTCAGGATAATTTAACCAACAAAATTGAGGATCTTTTGTATCTGCAACAACTTAAACAAACTGAAAATTAAAATTTTGTATCTGTAAAGTAACACACGCTATATTAATAATTTATTGAGTTAATAATTATTGAGTCAGGTTATTCGATTATCAATTTTATTTAATGAACATTTGTGTTTAGGCATTTGCATTTAAATGGACACATTATACATAGATACTGCAAAAAGTGCGTTTATTAAAATAGTCCCTTCTTTTATTCCCAGATAAACTTGTTTTTTCTTCTTCAAACGTATTTATACGAGTTCATCTCTGTTTGATCGGCATGGCTGCTGTCGAGTGTGTTTTCTAAGTTTTTCGAGTAAAAAAAATCTAATTAATCTATTTCTATAGATCTGAACGACCCTTGCAGTCCTGATAGATCTTCCGACATGTTATTTTCGACTCGAATTCGTTTGCTTTCATCACTTTTGAACTGATCGTCCTTCAGGAACCACTCTCGCATTTCCGGTCTAGCCAATCGTTCATATAGATCATCTGAAAAAAAATGTCTAACTTTATTTAACATTGCTATTCGTTTTTTCTATTTTGAAATAATTACAATTTTTATCAGCACTATTTTTATATTTACGGATTTTACTTTTGAATCGTATTCACAATATCATCCTTTAATCATCCGCTGAATCATCGCGCTGTTAAGACGAGTTAAACAAAAAACAAAATTATGTAATTGCTAAATTTATTTGAACTTAAAATTTAATTTCCCATACAACTGAATATTATAGCTTAATTCATTTTGTAGTTATTTACTGATAGTTTAAATATGCAGCTGGCTAGAAAAAGTCCCCAAGGTGCTTTTACTTTTGGTAAAACTTTTAATAAATAAAAATATTTATATGACGCTATATAAATTTCTCCAACGAGTATGCACGTATTATGGGGATAGATTGATTTATAATTAGCATTCAGTGAGGCGGAACACTTATTTCACAATTTCGATACTCTGACAGCTTTTTGTATTTCGGATTCAGTAATATGAAACACTACTTGCGACAATTCGACTTGCATACGATCGATGTTTTAAATTTCGCCTTCAATGATAAGGAACACTTCTTATGCGAATTAGAATTGCACTGGACCGTTTTTATAAGCTGTGCATTCAGTGGTACGGAACGCAAATTGCGCAAGTTTACGGTTTTGATTAGGATAGATTGACTCGTGATAAGTCTTATAAAAATAACATACTTGCGAGATCGACGGTGGACTTCTCATCTCCGCCCAAATTAGAGGGAAGAATTGCCTTTGGAATCACTTTGTGAAGACTCTCCTGGTCTTTATGAACGTGGATTCGTCTTGCAAGTTTTTCGCTCAGAGCAGCCTTCATCATTGCTATGATATATTCTGCATATATTGGTGTATTTAAGTAATGTATTCCTTTTATTTTAGCCCCGTAACAATTCTGCGAAGTGAATCATAAAATATTTAATTTTGTGCAGTATGTTACAATTACAGGAACATTTTAATGAATTTGTGTTAATGTTTGCTTATTCAGGAAAGCTTTTAACAAATTTTTGTATAAGGTGTTTGGTTGCAAGGTTATTCGAAATGAATAGTTTATAGAAATAAAAAAACCTTTAATTAAAATACCAAAATTATGAAGTTCTGTCTTAATAGAGACCTAAGCTAAACGATGTTTGATAATGGATATTTTATTTAGTATTCATCGTCTTTATTTGGTACATAAAGTTTTTAAATATATTTTGTTTATAATTTTTGACAATATTCATAATATTTCTTAACAATATTTACACTAAAACTTAGAAATATTTAAAGATTATTTTGGTTTAATAAAACATTTTATTTTCATATAAGTTGAATAAGTACTTATACGATAAACATTAAAAGCTGAATTTCTAAAATATTACTGAGATATATGTTTATTATACCGGAAGTTGACGAGCAAGAGTTCATACAGTATAGAGTCCAAGTGTTCACTGACAGTCTTAAGTGGAGAGAAGGCAACAATAAACAGTATAACTATTTTATTTATATCGTCAATGGGACAAATGAGGAATTTTGCATTCTTTTACTAAAAGTTATGTTTTTTTCCCTAATTGTATGAAAATGCTATTTTTCCGCATTTGACAAAATGAAACAAAGTGCACGTTGTACCTCGTTGTATCCTTAATACACATATATAACTTCTATGAATATTCCAATCTCCACAGGTGGTAATACTTAGTCACGCAAAAAAAGAAAAAACAAAAGATATCAATTTCGACAACAACGGAATAAACAACAATAATAGTTAACATTCGTACAACGGTTATTTTTTAAAATAATTTAGGCAATATCTATAAATTTAAGGAAATAACCGGTATATTTTACTTTTTATATTAGTTTATAAAAAGTCACTAGTCACTCCGTTACCCTTTTGTTTCTAATTAAAAATGCTTCCTTATAAAATTATTATATTGGCTTCTTTGTTTTGCATTATTGTTACAAATTTTATTTCATATTTTGATCCTTTGTTATTGTCAAACCCTAAACTTTCTTTTCGTTTAATGGTCGGTTTTTTTCAAGTTATTTTCTAATTTTTTAATGCTAAGCCCATTTTTACCGGTCTCTTTCAGGTTTTAAAATTTAATCTGCATTATTGTTGCTTGCACAGTTAAATAATGAATAAAATATTTTAGTTCGTATTTAAATCTTCTTCATAATACGCAGGTTTGTAATAATCTTTAAACATATGGCAAACAAGTATATATAGATATTAGTAATATATATCTTTATATTATAATATGTATGAATATGTTTTACCTTTAAAAGGAAAAAAGTTTTCTTTATCATAGCAGGAGTAATTTGCTTAATATGATCGAACTTTATATCCTTCATATCAAAAATGTAGTGATCGCCAGAGACTACATCTGAAGAGATCCGATATTCACAAGCCATCAAAGCTAATTTAATGGCATTCCAAATATCATAATCTGTTAGCTCTTCACTTTGAAACCTACAGAAAATAAACATTGTTTGAGACATAAAATAAATAAAATAAATTTAGAACGTCACTCAATAATGAAAAAAGTAAATAAATTTAAATATGACAAAATTATATTTCCTAATCGGGGAAGTTTTTCTCGATATAAACATTTGAGATAAGATATAAGAATTACTCTGAAAAGCGTTTTCACTCGCTATACTAAAAATAATGCGTCTTAATTATTTTATGATATTAAAATAATTAAGTTTGAACAATTATTATCAATAGAATTAACTGGTAGGTTTATATAAATAATAAATTAGGATAATAGATAAAAAATGTTCACGTATTCCCCAAACTTAGATGTTTATGTAATAAGTTTTCACTGCAGTATTTTTTAAATATTTGTATTAATTTTAAATGCATTATGGCCTTTGTCATACTTGATAAATATATTTACGTGAGGACAAAAACTCGGCACATGTCTTCGAGGCGCCTTGGTAAAATAACTCCTTGTAAATATTTCGTGACACCTTTCAGGCTTTCGGACCAAGGATCGCGATTTCCCATTAGTTCAGGCCACAAGTTGCGCGCTGTGAATAAGTTGTCAATTTTCCGTTTCGCCTTCTCTAAGCTGAAATTGCTGGCGAGCAAAAGTCGAAAAAGTCGTTTGTCGGCTGCAAGTTTTTATGTAAAATGTATTAATTTATTACTTGAATATAAATTAATATTTAAAATAAGCAAAATAAGTATATATAGAATTGATATTATATTATATATAATTCGTCAGAGAACACTTTCATTACCACGATTTCAACTTTCTGAAGAGCATTTATATATTCTTATCACATTCATAACTACTAATATAGTAATTCTAACTGTACTGAAATGAAAAATCTGTAAACAAATTGTGAATACCAGAATAGCAAATATTGCGCAAATAATATTCTTTACCGGTACATTTATTGCAGACAGTTTTGATACATAGGTGGTACTTCATAAACGACTTATTACTTGTGCATTTTGACTTGAACTGACACCTTGTACGTTTTTTTTTGTCTTTCTGGTATGTTTTTTTGGTTGTTTTCAATTATTCATACAATGTGTTGTCAATTTTTCTCCAAGTTGCAACAAAAAGTCCCTGGGTTTAATATTGATATTGTTGAAAATTTTATACAATACCCATGCGTTTATAGACGCCAAATCTAACAAATTATAAAATATATGAACTGGCCAATGTCTAGAATGCACCTTTACTGTATATTTGCAGCTCATCGAATCTACAACATCTACTCCACATTTCGTGCTATTGTAGAATAACACTGTGTCTCTTTTTTTTTATGAACTAGAGTTTATTGTTACATCGGTATGCATGCTGCTGAGCATTAGAACATTTTTATTAGAGTTAGCCTGATAAATAATCAAAGGTGTATCACTTGTTTTTAGAATAGACGTACTGTATAATTCCTCTTTTGCGATCTTCATGGAAACAGGTTTTTCTCTGCGAGCTCTATTGACTGTGCTCACAATACTAATGCTTTAAGGCTTCAAAGATTCAAATAATAGTGAAATTTAAGTAAAAGAGTTGTCCCAAGTAACATTTCTGCCTTTACGTAAGTTTCCATAAATTTTTTTATGTAAAGTTCCATCAATTTTTTCAACACTCAGTCGCCTAAACGCTCGTCATTAGGTATATTGTCATCTTTTGCAAAGTAAGGGAACGCATTTATTATATAATTTTCATCTTTGTCAATAGCCCCCAAAAATGTTTACTATATTTGTGGGGTTTAGAGCTCATAACCTGAGTAAATTGGCAACGACACTTAGATGAAAAACATTTCCAAAATCGTAGCAAACTTACCTTTATTTAGTCTTTGGCATCTACTACATTCGTGATCGAATTGCAGGTACTTCATTATTTCCCAAAAAAGATTAAAATACATAGTTGCTTTTATTATAGGATTACGCAACTACTCAGAGAATTGACTTTAGGCAGAATTACTGCTTAGAATACTAACGGGAAAAACAACTCGGCGGCAGTTTTTGGTAAAGCGCTTTTTTTCATTTACTATTATTTTTATTGGATTAAAAAAATTATGAATTTAACAAATACAATAAATTATTAAAAGTCAAAAATTTCACGGTGAAAGTTGGAGACGATCAAATTTGCGGGTGACACTAAAATGGGACGGCGGCGCTTTTAGTGTTAACACGTAATTATAAATTAAAATTCAAGAGACTAAATAAATACATTTTTAGTAAATACGTTCCCTCATTACGCTTTCTTTGTCATAATTTCAACTTTCTAAAAGTATTTATTTGTGCAAAGTATGTAAAAAAGTGCTCATGATGAAGAGATAGAATGTATTAAAGTCAACAGCTAAACTTTTAGAATATATCACACAAGTACAGGAGGAGGTCTTCTCATTATGTACAAAGCTATTTGGTTCAGTTTTGAACTAAGTATCACATAATAGAGCTCAAGAATCAGTAAATTATTTAGTTGCCTTTAATTAATATAAATAACTGGTCGTCTACGTTTCATGTAAATATTAGACTGGAAAAATATACATTATTCAAATCGTGTTTTTTGATAAGGTTTAAATTGCAAATGCTTGATAAAACTGGAGTTTAATATTGTTTGAAAGATATATGCAGATGCTACCTGCGATGGAAAATCGTCCTATTTTTCAACATCTGCCATTTTTAGATAATCAATATAAGGTTTTTTTAATGTTTTTCCATGCAAGAAAAACAATAACATAATTTTGATCTATAGGTTTCTGGCTATAACTATAGTTATGGAATGCTTCAACTCTATATACTATTTGTGCTCTGGAAGTATATTTGTCCCACAACATTTAAATAATTTCGTATGATCTGTTAGCTAAGTTATTGTATTTTACTCCATTTTTTTAAAAATTGAGGAATGTTCAATTATAAATGAAATGTAAATTTATTCTACTTACAAATACCTCCTTCAGGAAGATGAGGCTGCATCTCGTACCACCGATTGATGCTGTCTATACTCTCACGTACCATTTTATCCGTGATGTTGTACTTGGCTATAGCCAGTTCGTAGTCTTCCTTCTTCACTAGAAGGAAATTATCTGGTTCAACCAACGACGACATCTGAAATGTTGTTATGAAATTTTCTTAAGACATTATTTTTACTTGCTCAGAAAACTCAAAACTTGAATTACTAACCTATATGTTAGAATATAAAAATACTAGAATATATATATATATATATATATATATATACATATTTAAAAAAAATTTAAAATGAAAATCTTTATGCTTGTCTTATTTTCATGGAATAAGTAAGTAGTTTCAAAACATGCATCAAGAGGACAATATATTGCTTTGCTTAGAAATGTAATTTGTCATATTTGTGTCTTGTTTTTTTATACGTAATGTATTATTAACACTGACTAAAAATTTCTTTCTGTTTCAATAGTTTTTCTTTGATCGAAAAATATTATAGACCGCTATATTCAAATTTTCTATATTCTGAGGTTTATTCATTTATCTATAATTAACTCACAATCAGTAATGTTACAATATTAAGAACTCGATTCGAGAAGACAAAATTAAAATACATTTTTTTGTGACAACGTGAAAAACGGTGAATACAGCGTGCTTAATTAGGTGGTCTCATTAAAATACAATATTATTCCAAATAAGATACGTTTCAATTAATAATGAAGGAGTCAATAAATAATCAATAATTTAGTTAGTCAATAAAAGTTACAATGAAATTTTGAGATAATTTTACCAAATTAATTTATGTGTCAATAATGGAGTTCAAAAAACACATCGTCAAATAAATTTGGAACAAATTAATGGAAGAATAAAACAAATTTTAATTAAATTTATCTCATCCACTCAACATAGTGTCTAGAATAACTTCAATGTTGAAATATTGTCATACACCGGGTATTCGAATTACATTGCTTAAAATAAAAAAAAAATTATCATTTTAATTTCTGACGAAAACATTATTTACACCAAACAGTTACAGATTAATTTCGGACATAATTTTTTAAAATTTTCGATTTCTGATATCTAGAACGTCAGCGTCTGAAAAGACAAAATTTCCATAACTATAATAAACTTATTATTTTGTCATTAGTTTAAAAGAAGACTCACGCTTTTGCGTATAGTTATGGTTTTCACTCCTCAAAGTTTATGTTCTCTTGGAGGTTTACCGTGAAAATTAATTGCTTGTATCTCTACATCGGAATACTGCCCTAATCTTCAAATCGTTGCAAGCACGTATTCCAAGACATTCGTTTTTAACTTAGGCACTAAATTAAGTCAAAATCTTTAAAAAAAAATTAAATAAAGAACATTAACCTATTCAAAATTAATAGTTTTTTTTTCTCAAAATTCCGTCTTCCGCACATATTCCGTTAATGTGGTAGAGTTTTCCTCCAGTACTAATACTTTTATTTTAAAAAAACATTCTTGAAAGATTGAAAGTTATCTTAGATTAATTTAATTGAAGTTGGGTTTATCTGGAATACTCATCAGTTTTTTCAGCCTGCGAATTCGATTACATAATTTAACCTGCGATACAAGTTTTAATAATTTCATGTGAAGTCCTTTAGAATTTTTGATCGGAAAAAACTGTAGCTCCGATCTTAACCTGAATATGGAGCTTCGTCCCAATGAAACGTCCATTGAATTCGCTTTAGTAGTTTTTGAGGTCGGTTCTCACTATTTCTCCATTGACCGGATTTTATTGAAAGGATTATTTGAAGTTTTATTTTATTTTATAATATCGTGTGTTTATTAAATATGATAAAACTTAAATCTGCTGGAAAGAAACTAATTTTGTCAATGTAAAGAGCCAGTCGTTTACATTTTCACGTCAAATATTTTACCTAATGTTATATCTACTAGCGCATATTGTATGAGAAATCAACATGCACAAGAAATGAGAACAAAGGGATAAAAGCTGTAGGGCGAGAAACAATCCTAGTAAGTTTTTTCCTTTATAAAACGTGCAACACAACGGATGGAATGATGGAAGATATATTGCGAGGAAACATTATATCCAAAATAAAGATTACTAATTGATTTTAACGGCTGAAGAAATCACGGACAATTTTGTATCTAGTCTTAACTTGGCTTTTATATAACTATTCCATCGAACTTTTCCAAATACAAAAATATTTATAAACTATGCAGTAAATAAAAAGCATTCAAATATCTTATTAAATTATCGGGTCTTAGAAATTTTGTATTTAGAAACAGATGTTAGTTAAATGGCTTATTAAATGGTGGTCAAAGACGTATTTTGCACGGTATGTGAAATAAATATTCCATTTAAATGAATGTACATGACATTACAGTTCATTATTTCATTTTCATAGAATCCATAGTGTATTATCATTTTAAAGTATATAATGTCATTAATTATCAATAAAAAGATCGCATGCCATTAAAGAAATTCGTGAATACTATTGATGAGGAATATAATGTGGTCAATATCGATTACGATGTGCGGAATTCATCATCGTAAAACAATATCGTACTTGATCGATCCGTTGTATTTTATATTAAATTGGAAATTAGTTTTAGTCTTTTATTAACAATTCTCAGATATACTTCCATTGAATTCGTAAATTTCTAATGTTTCCCTGTAATTAATTTTATTTATTTTTGGGTTTACAAATGAGTCTTACTGAGTTCTAAACCGTTTATAATTCATAGTTCACACTGTCAAATTATTAGGTATTATCAGAATTACAGGGTGCTAAGATATATTCATAAATTTCATACGATAATAAATTTAAAAGAATTTACGAATTAAATATTCTGAAATTTTGGAAAGGGGATATATACACAAATTATTTAATTACTGTGCAAAGGATGAAATTTGCTAGAAAATAGCTACTATGTATTAACTAGCATAATTATCTATTGAGTTTTTTGCACGTTCAAACATAATTTACTTCCAAATCAATTATGTTAACGTATGGATATATTCAGCTCCTGAATATATACTGTTCAAATCATGATATTTATTTTGTTTTTATTTAGTGATTCATATTTTGCATTCATGAATTGAATAATTGGTGCTAAATGTCGAGATATTGTATATTTAGCAATGAAAGCAAGCCTAGCATTTTGTTATAAATATAAATAGATGTTAGATTGACTTAAGAAACAGTACATCGTGTCAGTAACTAGGCGTTATGTTTATTTATTAAATCTTGTAAATCCTAATAACAATCTATCAGATAATTATACTAAAAAATTGCTTGTAGCTTCACACAATATTTTTGCTAGATACACCACTGGATGCAAATGCAGGGCGGGGTCAATTTTTCTATTAATTTTGTGAGTATATTATGTAGGTGTAGGTAATGCGCGTGTATATATATATATATATATATATATATATATTAAGTAACCTTTTTTCGAATAAGGTATGTACTTTTTCAGGGTTCGTAGCCGTTTGATAAAAAAGGAACGTTTACCTTTTCGTCAAGAACTTCCGTCTGTTCGTCTCTACATTTCTCATCTTTGTAATTTTTAGAGTTTAGACGCATCGAAAAAACTTGCGCAGGTCAATTTTTATTATAACGATTTCCATTAGTGTTTAGTGGAAAATTGTAAGAAAAAATTATTGCGTTTTGAGTCTTCCTAAAAATTAGGGAGCGAGGGCGACCAATTTTTTTGCATATTTCATCAATGTCCACAAAAAAAAATTTGTGTAGTTGTTTTGAAATGAAATTGATATTTAATTTGTTTTAATTTTTATGTCCCGCCTGCTAAATATTCAGCTTCAAATTGTAGTGTACCGTATTAATAACTTCAAGGCATGTAGACAAACCGGAATCCTCCTTTGTACATGTTCAATATTTATTTCACCGTTTTTTTGTTTAAATAAGATATCGTTTTAACTATTCCCAGTAAAAATCCATGCAAAAATCGAAATGGTGCGCCCTTAGATCACAGGTATAAAATTTGAATATTGATTAATCATTTGGTTAATTATAGTTAATTTATAGATAAAGTTAAAAAGTACTGGAAAACTAACACGAAACATCTTGCGAAAAATCTTACATTTGAAAACTATCATAAAAAGATATTACGCATCCAAATTCTACTTTCATTCTTACGTAGGTCATGTATCCTCGTTTTATTACGTATCCTTTTATATCCAATAAAGTTATTTTCTTATTCTTTTGTCAATGAAACCTGAACACTAGGTTCAAGGCGTGTTTTAATTAAATTGTTTTTTGATAACTGGAAAGTCTCTTTTTGTAATATTGACTTCGTTTTGTTTATGTGTAACAAATTTGTAATAAATTATGAAAATTAGAATAAAAACAATTGAAATGCAATATTTATAAAAGAGATACTCGTATGACGTAAATATTAAGAGAAAATGTTATTATAAATTCATTAAAATATTTCAGTCACTCTTTACTTGTTCTTTATGGTAGCAATTGTAAAAATTAACATAATTTATGGAGATTTATTTTCTCAGTAATTTGTCATTATTATATACACTATGCATATGTGATATTATTATGTCGTCTCTTTATCGTACTTATGGCTATATTATCGTCTTCGTGATCACATTAATTAACGTAAATTTAAAACTAAGTATTTAGGATACTTGAAATTTATCAGTTACTATTTTACGATAGTTAAAATGTTACCGAATACCATGAGTTTATATATTTTCATATCATGGAATATTTGTGACGTTTATTACTTTTGTTCACGTAATTTATATGATTCGATATTAAGTATGGTTCGATTCGTGAAGTAATAATTCAATTTGAATTTATTTATTAATAATAACATAGTGTTAAAAACGTATAATATGGTAGTAAGACAAATATGTAACGTTATTCCAAAGAGTTGACTTAAGGAAAAAATAAATGCAAACAACCATTTAATACTAACAATTAATATATATAAGGACATCGGAATAACGACAGTAATTTAAGTGAATGAGGGCTGGTACTTACAAAAAGCCGAGCCAAGGTAAACAACATGCTCTGTATGATAATCAAGTTTTATTCACGTAAATTTAAATTAATTTTACGCGATGAACTTGATTCTAATTTTGTAAATATTATATAGAATTGAAACAGTAGTATTTTTTTTAACAATTGTAATAACCATATCATAGTCATTCATTGTTTATGATATAATTTTTTCATTGTATCTGGATGTACTTTATTTGCAATTTAAGAAAGGTACTTTTTCTGTAAAACTTATATTTCTATCAATAAAATAATTTTTTCTATACTCATTAAAATCATTATAGTCTTATTTTTTTTGGTTAGTAATGAAGAATGAGAATTTTATAATTTTCAATGATTTCCAATTGCAAAATACTCATGGTGGTCGTACCAAATGACAATTATGTATTTACGATGGGTGAAAATAAAAATAGTGTAATCATATGCATATAATTATTAACCCTTATGTTCGCTAAATTATTTGAAAGGACGCACATTTCTAATTTGTGTACTCTATGCAAATCAAAAATTATATTTAATAATAAATAATATTCTTTAATTTTATTAAATTTTTACGAATGTCTAATAATATTGTTCATATTTTATTGTGTTACAGTATTGAAAAATCCGATTTAAATAATTGTTATTTAATTTATGTTAATAAAAAAAGGGATGGGCTAATTTTGAGTATACTTTCCATTGTCTTTATGATTATTACACTAAATGTGGCACATTATAGATAATTTCAAAGTAAGGTATAAGAATAGTTTTAATAGCTATTACACTTGAAGTTAACGATATTAAAATAATTTATGATAGTAATAATTTCGAATTAATACTTTTATTTCTTTCAAACTTTTTTTATTCGGTACTATATGAAACGGTGTAGACAGCGAATGGGTTAAACAAATTGTTAGGTATATACCTTCAAATCATTCACGTCAAAATTGAAGAAGTGTATTTCATTCGATAAGCTTAACTTTTTTGTATATTTTAGGCGCTTATGGTCGTTGTAATTTCTTGTTTTTATATATATTTATATATATATATATATATATATATATATATATATATATATATATATATATATCTATAGTGATATAGACTACAATTATTTCGGAATAATCAAATGGCGTAAGTTTAAAAAAAATACAAATACTTTCTAATAATGCAGATGATATGTATGTGTTGATATCATTGTAAAAGGAATTTGTTTGAAATTATAATATAAATTTGTATAAAAGCGGGTTTAAAAAATTAAAAATATATAAAAAATGAACTACTTAATTTTTTTAACTAATATTTTACATACACTCCTAGATTACATATAATCAATTTGATAAGCGATTTTATTTTGTAATTTTCTAAAGAATTACACTTTAATTGAACATGTACTCACAATTAAAATAATTAGCGATAAATTCTCACGGAAACAGCTGCTCGATCAGATGCACGGAAAGGACTGTCGTTTGCATCGCTTAATAAGACATTTTTTATTAATTTTTTTAATAACGTGTTTTATTGGGTGAGTGCGTGACATCAGCGCCGTATAGCGTCAGAAGCTTTACAGGCGCTTCAATTTTATTAGTACGCAAATACTTCAAATTAACGGGTCTGATAAATGTTTACGTGAATATTAAAAAAAATAATTTAAAATGTCTAAATAATTTTTATTAACGAATTTATTAACGAATACTAACAAGACCTTAATTGTCTTGCCCAGAATATATAATATCCTTTTGTTTTAAGCTCAACAAACTGCATAAAATAATAAATGTGTTACTCGTATTATATCATTTCAACCACAAAAAATGTCTCCATTTATTTTTTTTATCTAATTTCCAATTCAATATGGGAAATTTAGAGAATTCAAAATAGTTTTTTTCAGTTAAAGGATTTAAATAAAAAATGATGCATTTAGAAAATACGAATCAGTATTAAAAATTGATTTTAAAAAATTTACTTACATTAAATATTTTTGTTTTTATTTAGTTTTTAGTTTCACATAATCGCTTGTTTATTACATAAGAATGTGTGCGTGCGTGCACTGATACATAAATACATATATATATATATATATATATATATATGTATATTTGTACATATCTTCGAATATCCTGAACTCTATGGGCGATTACTTTATTTTATACGATTATGTAAATATACTTTGTCATGCGACTAAGTATAATATTTAAATTATATTAACAGTAATTAGTATACGAATGAAAAGCATACTAATTTTTCGGAAATCAAAATGCTCGGTTTCCTGTACACATAAATATATTTATAATAACCGTATGCGCATTTATGATTAATCTATTCGGCAATATACTATACCAGTACAGATACCACTTTATTTCCATGAATACGTTGCACATTCACTCTCATGCATTCTCTTACTAAATGTAAATCAGACACGATAAAATACTTAAATTAAAAGCTATTACAAAAAGTGAACGTATATTAACTTAACTAAATTAAATTAAAATAAGTTATTTTTTACTCTGAAAGCTAAGAAAACATATATAATGGCAGTTATAAATTAAGCCGCCATTAAGTAATCGAAGGATGCAATGCCACTGAATATCTGTACAAATATGAGTACAACAGGGCACAAGCACCTCTGAACTCTTTAGCTGTTAGCTTGATACTCTTAATTGCTTTAAAACAGTTTAAGAGTAAACATTTCATGCTGGGGTCGAATTTAGTTACTCTTTAGAATTGCCCCATATATATAAATGTATATATATATATATATATATATATACATATATATATATATATATATATATATATATATATTTTTTTTTTTTTATGTATATAATTGGGACGAAAAAAAATTGTTGGCGTATCTCCTTGAGTCGAGTGTTATTAGATTAGGAAATATTATTATGACGAAACATTATTATGCTTTAAAATAATATACGAAAAGGGCGCCGCCCTTTAATTTATCAATTACAAGTTTCAAGATTGTGGATACACTGCCGGCCGGATATATGTACACTGCCGGACCAAAATTTAAAACCAGTCGTAAAATACTTACATTGTCTCTAAATACACAAAAAATGTATGTAATAAAATACATATTTGGGCATCTGAGTATTCTATTATTATTAAGAAATGTCCAAACCTTTTTTTCAATTTGTGTATTTTTTGAGTAAAGGTAATATAATAAACGTGTTTCGTTTCAAAACATCAAAGAACTCCGAGCGGTAGTAGGTCGATAAAGTCATTGTTATATTTTATGAATTTCGTATTGCTTGCTAAAACGGATCTTTCTTTTGGTGTATTTGTGTTTTCGTGAAGTTATTCACAAACAGTTATATTTAGCCGCTTGTGCTTTCTACGAAATATTTTATTTCTAATTTATACTTTTCTTGTCATGACGTCTTGAAGATTGGAAAAATCAATGGGAATAGGGTTTATTTTCCAACAAAACAATGACCCAAAACACAGTTGTAATTTATGCAAAGATAATTTAAAACGAAAAGAGATGGAAGAAGTATTAGAAAATATGGTATGGCTACCCCCAAGTCCTGATCTCATCTCCATCGAACTTTTGAAGGTAGAGCTTCACAGAAATGTCCGAGATCAATGTCTCTCCTCACATGAAGACGTGTAAAAGGCTCTACACGAAAGCTGAAATAATATTTCCCAAGAAATATTCGATAAATTGATTGCTCGTATGCCGACACTCGTGAAAAATATGATTAAATGCAAGGGAGTATTTTTTTGTGAAAATGCTGTTTAGATTATTATGGTAATTTTTTATAACAGTGATTGATGCTTTATGAATATTTTCAAGTATTACATTTGTCAATGAATAATAAATTTGATAGTTCCCCTTTCCCCTTTCTTCATACACTTCCATTTGTTCAATTTTATCTAATTTTCCAAATTTTCTGAGGGTGGTTTCAAGATTTAGAAGCCGTTGAAATTTATCACATGAAAAATTGCAATCCCTTGATATTCACGTATATCAAATACAACTAGATAGTTTATCTATATTCCATTTTATAGATTTATCTGTCAGAAAAATCATCGAGACTTTCATAGTATACACGCGTTGGATATACTCCAAAATAATTAAGGATTTATTTCCGTGTTGAAATAATTACACTGAAAACTATTTTCTAGGAAATGCCTTGTTCAGATGATAGGTAGCTAATACTAATGCGGATTTAGCAGTTATCTCAGATCCAAAGTTAGAACTTCTGTATTTAGGATAATACGACAAATATCTTACTCGTACTGAACGTATTTATACAAATAATTATCATAGACGAGACACGAAATTACGCGAATTGTGCGAGCGGCATTTTTATACGATGTTATTATTTCTTATGGACGTGATATAAAATAAACAAGGCCCAATCATCAAAATATTAAATCTTTGGTTAAAAAAATGTCTCGCCTTTTTAAATTGATTTTGATGAAAACCACTATTTGTATTAAAATCCCAAATTTATATTCTTTTTCTTTGATTAACGTTTTCTCGTTGAATGTTACTACATCTAACGCCGCAATCGCGCACAAGTGGAGCTTTCAGCCCGAATCGAGATTTTTGGAACTACACCCATCTCTTGAAAAATTTGGTCACGAGACGCGACGCGAGACCTCGACTGTTCTACAGGTAAACAATTTTAAACAATGTATAAGTTGTCGTCAAAGCTATTAATGGCTACTTTTAAAAATGTTGTGGGGTTTTCCTGTCATAGTTTACCTTAATTTTGCAATGTAAAACCTAAAAATAAAACTAAACGACGAGTTCTATTTATACAGTCTGGTCAAAACTTTGTATTATGTGTTCAATATTCCATTTCACCAAGGAAATGTATCAGTTTTTTAGGAAGCCTACTTATTATTTAATTTAATTTTGTAAGCATATTTTTGAAAGTATGAAGCGGACTATCTGAAAATTAATTAAGGTAAGGCTTAATAAATATAAAACGAGTAAGATACATTATTAAGGGACCCCTGAATGCCAGTACATTAAATGTTACATAGGCTTATTTTGGAAAAGTTATCACTGAGGTATATTTCTGAAGAATCGGCTTTCCATATTTTTGTAAAATTTCGTAAACAGACGATATATAGCCCAGAGTATTGTAAAATATGAAAAATTATGTATATTTTAGAAAGTGCTACGAAAAGAAAATATTCTAGATGAGTTTAACACATGCTGACAGGATGGAAAGGAACTTTAACACACACGAGTATACTCTGGTAGCCGAAATATTTTTCCATCAAATCAGCAAAGACTTCAAAACTCATTAACACTGATTATGTTAACGAGTTTTGAAGTATATGTAGGCATATTCTGAAAAAGTTATCGCTGAGGTATATTTTTGGAGAATCGACCCACAATTGATATTCGAATTTCCTAACGAAAGGGTTCAAATGCCTAACGAGTTTTAATAAATACTAAATTACTATTGACTAATGTATCGTCCAGGACCTTGTAAAAATATTTAAAAATATATATATTTAAGAAAGTGCCATCGATGTAAAATACTCTAAAAGAAGTTTGACACATGTTGACAGAATAAAAATAAACTCTACCAGGATTGAACATACATGAGAAGCGAAAACTGTTTTTCCAAAACGTCGGCAAAGAAATCAGCGTTAACGAGTTTCGAATAAATTTGGGTGAATTTGGTCTAGCGTTATTGAAATACCGTTTTTCTTTTTGAATTTTTGAAATTATTTTTTTAATTTGTTGCTTGTAAGAACCGCAACGGCTGACTATATTTTAACTAATTCTATGATCTTGGTATTAGTCCGATCAGAATAGAGCAAACAATTGGAACTCTTCAATTACTTTTAGAAGATTTAAAATGTGTGCACGATACCGTTTGGTAGGTGAGGTAAGTGCAGCCACACGTTCAATACTAACAGTAGTTATTTCATTTACGTCCTTCGAAAAAAGGCAGGTATGCGACCGATGCCACTCACACAACGGGATAACAGACAGATGATGCTCAAGGTTATATGGGCCAACGAAATTAGGGACTGAGTATATATATATATATATATATATATATATATATATATATATATATATATATATATATATATATGTGTGTGTGTGTGTGTGTGTGTGTGTGTGTGTGTATATATATATATTCATTCCAAATCATATAAGTTGTAAGTATTTTAGTGTATGAATTATTTAGCAAATTGTATGATCTACAACTTTTTATACATTTTTAAGATAACATCGTTTATAATAAACTGCAAAGAGCCAATATTTTTGACTTTTGACCTTGAATAACACTTTTAACGGAACTAGAATCAGTGGATAATTTTGATATTTCATTTGTGATATTATAATTATAACCTGTAGCAATTTTCAACTCTATGTGATTTTTTCCTGACTTAAATGTCCTATACTGACTGTTTCATCTGGTGCTAAAAAATTCCAACGCAGTACAGCTGTAGCATCAAAAATATAAATTCTGCTTATAGTTCTTACTGAGTCGTTTGAAATTAGATAAATAGAAATATGGTTATGGCTTCAAAAGTTAGCAACGTGGTCCAAACTTGTTCTTCAACTTAAATTATATTTGCTACGTTTTTATTACATGAGTATGTAGCACTATATAAATTATTTTTCATAACATTTACTGTGATTAAATGGAAATTCTCGATGGGAAACAGTACCCAGGAATGAAGTATGGAATAAACAAATTTAAACTTGTTATTACTAGTCATTATGAGATAATATTTTAATAAAATAATTCAATTAAAATGTTTAATTTAGTGTGTCGTCACTTTTATGTAGTATAAGAATTGATATAGAAATAAAATATTTAAAATTTTATGAAATTTTGTTAAGGATAAAATATTAAAACATTTTTTTAATTGTAAACAATAAAATAATGTAATATACAGAAATTAAGTTTTCCGTGATTTACTTTAATAAACGAATTCTGTTTAGATCGTATTTATATCAAATTTTTGTTTATTCAAAGTATTTTGGAAATTAGGTCTATTTTCGAGAGACAATCGTGCAACATATTTAATATATGTCAGCCAAGATTCTTGAAAAATTTATGACTTCATAATTAATTTGTATTGCCTCTCTATGCAAACTGACTGCATTTACAGAATTAATTAGCTTTAAATTACACATTATTAGTGAATTAATAACTTATTTCAATAATGCCACTTTTTAACAAGTTTTCAAATTATACATTTATGATTGAATTAAATATATGATTTTCCACAATTTTATATGATTTAAAAAAAAAGTATACATTTTTTGAAGAGTATGAATTGAAAAAATAAACAGATAAAATGTGTCTTTGTCTACATGTTTGCTTATAAATCAAAATAATTGAAAAGTCATTCTCTTTATCACTAAACGAAGACAAGAAGTTAAAGGAGAAAATAAAATTAAAATTATATTAAAATATTTAAGTGTTTCTTCTGCTACCCATTCAATGCTTTATTATTAATATAAAATATGGCTAGCTAAAGCAAGCATATAAATTAGTTATACATATTTTGAGACATATATAGGTTTTATACAAAGAAAAAGATACCAAAATGAGAGACAATTAAGTAATTTCACTTTAGTTAACTGACTTACTATTATATGTTCAGTTGCAACTGAACACACTCTCAAAAAGGTTAACAATCACGAAACCATCGTCAGTTTGAATTTATTTCTAAAATTTGAATATTTTGTTTTCAGAATATAGGTTATAAAGGCTAGAATAGTAATTATGTAACTAATTTTAATACGAATATTTTAATTAATTTGAGTTTTTCGCTTACTTTCGTCCTGATGGAATTATATTGCAATACATATGCGCTAGTGATATCATAACCATCAAACCCATAAAGCGATGAATGAAATATTTCAATTTCTTAGAGTATAATAATGCCAATATGAAATAAAATGAAGGGATTTGATATAATAATTTTTATCATATTGTTATTATATTACTTATATTATTACTATATTCTTCGTTTATACTTGCTGCCACACTTTGAGTTTATTCTACTCCTGTCAGCTATGTCTGCACATATGTTCAACCCATTATTAGGAATATTTATTAAGATTATACTTTGGCTGCAACGCTATATATTTAAATAAATTGTTTGCTCTTTGCAAAAAATGTTAGTGGTTTGCTGGCTCTGGAAATGATTTTAATCATAAACTAGGTCATCCTGATAGTAGTGACGAAGATGAATTGTCCCATGTAAAGTAGAATGGCACTTATTTTATTACAAATTTGAGTGAATAGAGATAATGTTCTCATTTTTACATTTAACTATGGGTTGTATGCACAGGCACATTGATTAAAAGTTTCTGTTTTGTAAAGTTTTGTTTATATATTTATATGTTTTTATTTTTATAATTTTTATTTAGATAATGTTTAGATGTGTATAAATATAAGATATTTCTTTAATTTAGGAGAATATTTTTGTGACAAAATGTAGAAGCTTGTAATGTAGAAGTTTTGAACATTAAGTGTTTACTCATGAAAAACTTTATCCAAATTTTTAGGTTTCCATAACCAAATAATCAAAATAAAATACTTATTATATCGATTTAATTGCCTATCTCCTTCATTGATCTTAGAATCACAGTTCTTTCAGTATAAAATCAAACGTAAACAAATTAGGAATGACAGATTTATGATCAATATAGTTGATATCTAAAAGTTTTCGGAATTGCAGTATGACAAATCAAGTATCCTAATTATATCATAGTCTGTGGAATAAATATTAATGACACGATAATCCAATAGAAATAGTTGCTTTATATCTTAGCTGCCTTATATCGGTACAAAGTTACTTACCTGTCTATTTATTAATATCTAAGTTGCTATATGCTGTATACACCTTTATATACTTACCTATCTATTTACTTTGTTTCTTCCTTGCGTAGATTAAGGTATGCCAGCTGAATTCTAACTAGGGGAATTTATTCTTCGCCATTTAGAAAATCATTTCACTAGCTTCTGGTCTATAATTAAAATTTAGTTATCAATTCTAATCTAAGGTTTCGTCGAAAAATCCCAAAGTTAGTGAATCTACTGCTCACCATTAAGAAGTTTCAGTCACCAACATCCAGTTCCATCATAAGACTTTGGTCATTATTTGTAATCAAGGAATCCATTAAGATAAGTTAAATGAACGCAAGTAGATGAATATACACTTCATCATTAAGGAGTCCCTATTACCATTTTTTATTTCCATCATCAGACCTCGCTTACGACTTGTCATCAAAGGACTTCTCAGTATAAGTCACAATTAATCTACTTATCGCCATTGCCATCTTCCAGTTTCATTATCCGGCTCTAGCTTCCATCTGGGACTAAGGTGTAAGTACTTAATTAATCGAAGGCCACTACTCAAGCAGAAACTATTGAGGGGAATAAAGTAATTGCTAACAATCGCCAAAAGCACATTATTGGCAGTTGAAGAATTTTCACATTCTTCGAAACCCGATGAAAGGTCTTGAGAGACATTTTGTGGGAAATATAAATATATATAATAAAAATTGAGTATCGAGGGATATCATTTTAAAATTGCGACTTAATAGAATGACGTGATGCTCTAAAGATAGAACACTAAAAGGTAATTTTATTCAAAACTTTACAGAAAGATTATTAACACGTCCAAATGAATGTATGTAGAACAAAAAGGAGTAAAACTAAGGTTGTAAGGATATTTTACAAATTTATGACTTATGATTATTGATTATGATTCTTCTTGAAAATAAAAAACTAAAATTATTTACACTTTTAAATTTGGACCTTTATTAGGGAGAAATAATATCATTTTATTTTGTATAATGCTTTTATTCCGACTTTGCATTTATATGTTTCATTTTCATAAACAGAATCTCAATGTAAAGAGAAATATGAATAAAATACGGTATTATAATTTTTTCTTTCCCCGGAACAATACTCCTATCGCTTCCTATTCAAGACCGAATAAGTTATTTGGTGCCTCACGTTGTATATCGTTTCAAAGACGCCACGTAGCGCTTAATGTGACATGAACAACCACCACCTTAGATGTTATAAAAAATTGTTAGTCATGACAAATTTTGCGTTTTGGCAGTCAAAGTGAAATTCTTATATTTTCTATTGAAAATATTTATAAATTCACTTAGTTACGTTAGAGTTACTTGCGTCACAATTGTAAGTATAAAAAAAATGCAACTGGTGATATAATGACGTATGAAGTACTATATAAACTATTATATATATCTATATAGAAATACTATATAGAAACTATTATAAACTTTTCACAAGTAACTAGTTACTTAAAATGAGGTCGTGGACGTTATGTTCCACAAAATATATTATAACTTACTAAAACAGTACATAACTTTAAAGACACACCATAAACCTGAAGGTTTGAGCGAATACTCATACCTACTTGTCTTCATTCGCAGTGATCACTCGACAAGAGATGCCTCAAGAACGATCTAGTGAAATATTGTTTTCTGCTAGCATTATTTTTCAGTTTGGATACTTTTTTGTTGGATCAACCTGCAAAAATAGAAATTCACGGCACACACACACACACACACATATATATATATATATATATATATATATATATATATATATATATATATATATAGAGGACATGTATGGGAGAGCTCAAACTGTAGGTAAAATATTACAATAAGAAATGTTTACAAAAAATGTAATCAACATTAACTAAAAAATTGTCCAAGGACTCACTTATTTTTAGTATGACTACACAATACTTTATTGGCCCATATAAACAGTCTTGTTTTAAAATTGAACAAAATTAAAAGCTTATTACCCTGATATGAAGTTTATTAACCGATATTAGATTTTTATTAGCCGTAGTAACGAACGGGAAACACATCACGTGATTTAGTGCTTAACGATTTTATTTCCTTTAATTCTTAACAAAAAAATTATAAATCTGTGCGTTGTAATTCGCCACTATGTAAACAAATTTTTTTGCAAATATTATTTTGGTGATACATGTATCAGCTCATAGTATGTGTATATGTATAAGCCCTTGTGACTTCCCTGAATATACATAACGAAAAGTTTTAAAATCGAAAGTATCACCACAAACACAAATATGAGCCACAGGAGAAATATTTTCTAGCTACAGAAATATTTTTTTTAGTAGAAAAATGTTTAAAAATTGTAATGAACATTAATTTTTTTCAAATTAAACGGGTATCAATGTTCTCTCAAGCGCTAACGTTCATATCCTACGGCATTTTTAAGACAATTAACGCTTAAACATATTTAGGGCAGCATTTAATTTTGTTTCCCACATTTTAATTTATTATTAGTCCGTAAATACATATAACAATCTATTTTTAAGTTTTAATAATGTTTACGATTACATGTAACCTTCCTAATTTGTTGATAGTGTTTTGTTAATAATAACGTATTTTTATTAATTATTATAATTGTGGATATGGTCAATTATCGAATCAGTTGTAATATCTCAAGACTAAATAATGTCCTTTGAATTTCAACGCATGGTAGTTAGTGAATCTTCGTTACTAGTTTGAGAAACAAATTAGTAATTTATAAGAAACCATAAACTGAATAGTTTTATAATTGTATTCAATTATAAAACGATTCAGTTTATGGTTTCATGGTTATGGATAAATCAAAAACAATCTACAAGCTATCATACCACAATCAGAAAAGAAATTATTTATTTGGAAAAAAAATTTAAAATTCCCAAATTTGGTGCAGTCACCAAAAAATATATATATTTTCGTGTTTGTTGTAAAATTGTTGGTTGTCATTACTAAAAAAATTACAGTTTAGTGCGTTTTCTAATTATGTTTTAATCTGTTTAATGACATTTAAATATCATTAGGCAATTAGCATATTTAAGAAAGAAATTTTGTCACTATAATTATTCAATGAATAGGTTATATTAGAAACCAATCGTATATTGAAATTTACCGTAAATTACTTAACAGATTTGATTTACAATAATTGCCTATATATCTTTCAAACAATTGAAGAAACATTGCAAGAATTTAAATTTTCCCATGAAAACGATGATCTTTGATAAATATTTTACTATTTTAATATTTAAAACAACAACGTCACGCGGTATTATTTAGGTTTTTTATAAATCGAATAGCTTATGAACAAATAAGTAAAAATATATTAATTTTATTGAATATATAAGTAAAAATATATTAATAATGCACTATTTAACAGTAAAATGAGCAATAATGTTGCAGAAGTTTGTGATATTGGTATAAATATTATTTTTATATTTACATGCAATGGAATTTTCCTCGGCTCACTTGTCAATAAAATATTCTACTAAATAATATCAAGAGACCCAAATTTTAGAGAAGAATTTGGAATAAGAGGTCTTAGTTACCATAAAGAAATATAGGAAAGAATACACCTTGCAATAAATCATGGAAAAGATATAGTTAAATATATCGTTAATTATACATAACAATAATTATTTATAATTAACGATATATTAACCGATATATCGCCCAAAAGTATATAGTTAAATATATCGTTAATTATACATAACAATAATTAATAAAAATAGGTTTATGTTGTTTTATAACAATAATAAAATAACATGTTTTCTTTAAACATATTATGAGAACATGCTACTGAGATAGAAATGAGAGTCGAAACTACTAGTATAAGTTCCTTGTGTCTCCCACTTAAATTAAAAACTACATATACATTTTAATACTGTATATCTCGCTATTTATGTACTTACCGTTTACATTCCAAGAAATTTTCCGCAGAGAATTTATAAAAAAACATCTGTCTAATTTTCCAAACCAAAAATTTACACCATAAATTCAAGCATACCACAATAGGTGCTTGAATATTCTATCTCTAGATAACAAGAGTATGGAAAATTGTCTCCAAGGTATTAGAACAGTCACCTCATAGCTAATATTGCTCCAATGTCATTAAAGCAACTACAATAGCTAAATTATTTTAAAACTTTTATCGCATTGTGCAAATGTAGTTACGAGTTTATAGATGTAGACTCATTACTTCGTGAGGTTCATCACCTTTTTCAATGAGTCTTTCTTGCTCATAGTCGGTTGTCATTCCGATGTGGCAATAAGAAAAGCAGGTATTCTAAAATATCGTTTTTGCAAATACAATAGAATCTATACATGGTATTAGTGAGTTTCTCACAGCTGGCTGCATCGTACACAAATTTTGTGGTATTGTTTTTGATAACTTATAAATTTGTGTAGAAAAAAAACTAAAAGAAATCAAATAAAAAAATCGTGGATTAAGTGGAGGATTCACAGTAACTTTTCAAACCGCTTAGATTTCTCTAAATTAAGAAGGCGGTTTAAGAAAGTATCTTGGCACGGTCTCAATAGCTACATTTGTAAGAGCATAAATTCATCAATAACAATATAAGATCCATATATCCACAGCCACGCATATGGCTGAAAAGCATGGAAGGATATCCATCATAAATTAATTATACAAACATGACACATGAAAGATACGGTAAATGTTCTCGGTTTTCTTTCAATCTACCTTCGAGCAGAGCTTAGCTATGAATATAGATAATATATGCGACATGAACTCAACATTACATCCAAATACTAATATTACTGCCATGTGCTTGGGCAGGAGTGACATAGTTGGTATGTTTAAACAAGTATTTATAAAAAAAAGGAGTGGGTCCAGATACTATAGAAACCGTCTTTACAACAAATTATTATAAAACTTTTTTTATTTCCCTAACAATGTTGTTTAACAAGCATATTGAGCTGCGCATATTTCTCACGCGCTTGAAAATTGCACATATTACACCAATAGACAAGTATGATAATAAATAATATGTAGAAAACTATGGATCAAAATCAATTTTGTCGGCGATACCAAAGTTTTTCGAAAAACTAGCTCATATTAAGACATATTCAGTTTGACATCCGCATATTATAGAGTAATAGCATGGATTTGTTTGCATTTGATCAACATTAATTTATATCTCCCTAAATTCACGATACTTTTTAAATCAATGTTTTTCGGGATACAGGTCGATTAAATAATTGCAAAAATTTTAAAAAACTTTGATATGATCGATTATTTCATCTTATTGAAGAAACCTTCTTTTAGTGGTATAAAGGGTAAGCTGCTTCGTTGGTTCATTTCTGATCTCAGCATCAGGCAATAAGCACTCTAAATTATCAGATCTACATCACAATGTAATCCTATAAATTCAATCGGGCCTCAATGTTCTAAACTTTACCTCTTCTCAATTATTATTTTTAAAAATGATGTAAGTATTTGATTTCTATTATATGCTACGTTTTTATTAAATGCTGACGACTTAAGATATTTTCAAAGATAAAAGTCAATACCCATTGAATTCACTTACAGAAGTATCTTAATTGGTTCGGTGCGTACTGCAGTAACAACAAAATAAACTTAAGTTGCGGAAAGTGAAAACAGACTATTTTCTCTAAAAATAAGATTGTCGATTTCCATCTCTGTGCCATTAGTATTATTTCTTGGAGTCTGTTCATGATATACGTTATCTTGGTGTTATTTTTTGGTTCCAAATTACACTTTGGCACACACGTGCAGAAAATCACCACACGGATGTATGCGTTGCTGGATTTTGTGTTGAGAACTGCTAAACCCTTCAAGGAGATGAGAACATATGGCATCATTTACATAGTTCTTATTAGATCTCAACTTTACTGTTGCAATTTGAAGTCCTTACTATACAATCGATTTCGATATGAACAAAGGCGGATTACACGCAGATTGCAATATCTCTTTAATACGACAGAGATGACTATGATAAGGCATTTTATTTTAAATACAGCCTCTAAAAAGCAGGCGTTTTTGAATTGGTAGCAACAGTGCTGAAAAATATAGATACGATTTTATATATATTGTGAGCCAATTGCAATTTTGTGCGCCCGGGAGATCAGCCGAGAACTTTTTATTCTTTTACATTCGATTTCATTCCACAGCTCATAAGACATTTCCACAGCTCGCACTAATGCCGGTGTCCACACGTCACTTCGCAGAATTGTTCTTGAGTGCGACAAGCTATTCCATCTTGTTGACATTTTCGCTAGTTCGTTATTCTACTACAAGCTGTACATTTATAGAATATTGTTTAAAGGTCAATCTCTTAATAAAATAATTAATTAATGACATTCAATACTTGAATGATTATTTGTGTTACCATATTATCTTAACCATTTGCCCGTTTGGGTTTTTTAATTATTTCTATTATTTTGAATATTGTCACTGATATTTTTATTTGTATTTTTATTGAACACACCTAAAACATATTCGCGTTAAGTTTTATTTTTATATTTCTGTGTTTTCATTATTATTATTATGTAAGTTATAATTTATATTATTCACTTATTATTGTCCTTTCATGTTCGTATATATATATATATATATATATATATATATATATATATATATATATATATATATATATATATATAATATCCCTATATAAACAAAAACACACACACAAATTTATCAGTAAATAACTTTTTCGTAACAATTAGAAATTAATGGTTTAAAAAAGTGTCAACATTTACATTAAACATGGAAAGAGTGCAAAAAGAATTACAAAAGATAACGACACATTTCGACTAATTTATTTAAATTCTAGCATAAACAAATCACACTCTGTTGCGGCGGCGACCTGGTGCTTAAATCGTTAGAGATGCCGTGGAAAAGTGGAGATTTCCGATATAATTTTGTTTTTGGGGATGATATAGCAAAATGGTCATGATTGCGGAAGAACAGAAAATTATCAGGTACGAAGAATAAAGGTTTACTCAATATACAGAGCGAAGGAATTTTCCTTTTAATAGCTGCAGGAACAATTTCATAATCACAATATCTCTTCTGAATTATAAAGAATGGAAACTTAGAATATCCAAAAGGAAATCGGTACTAAATAGAAACGGCAAATAACTACACTGTCACATTTACAGATATCAGAATAAATTCTTTTGCCCACGTTGAATCATGAAGCTGTATTTGGCTTCGTGTAGGCTCCAAATATTCGAGTTAGAGCCTAAGTGGCTTTGAGCTAATCAGATGTACAGCAGACAAATTTATGACACGGATTGAACTCCTTTAGAATATGGAACACGAATCCAAATTTCCGAAATGACTCTTTTGCTACATCCGCCATGCGCTCATGAAAAATAAATCGCAAATAAAATTTGACTCCCACATAAATGACCTCATCTAGATGATGCAGTGGGATCCCGCTTATCGTATATTCGTATTTAATAGAAGCATGTGCTCAGCTGTACCTCAGTATTGAACGTTTGCTTGTGTTAAATCATAAGCCGCTTGCCGCGCTGATGTCACGATTCAATGGTTCACTACCTGCTACGTCCTTTAGTACTGTAAAAAGTGTTATGTTGTTCGCGAATCGCATCTCGCGCAATCAATGTCGTTTACCAAAATAGTGAAAAATTGGGACTCGAGATTCGAATCCTGTCTCACTCCCGATCGTATAAATAAGTCTTGAGTATAAAGTTACCCACTCGTATCTATTGCTTTCTATCCGCAAGATACGAAATGACAAATTATAAAAGTGAAACGGGGAACCCAGCCTCCTCAAAAGAATTTACTAAAATATAGTTCTCTGAATGATTGAAAGCTTTTTGGTAGACAAAATATACATCTACAAGAAATCAGAAGTCGACGTGATTAGCAACATAATCAAGGAAACATACAATGTTTGTGACCACTGCACGTCCAACACGAAGCGTATGCTTGCTCATTACAAATTTGATCTCTGTATCCCGAATAAATGTTGCGATGTAAAAGGAAGTCAAATAATTTAGTCGGTGGAGAGGAGAGCGATAGGTCTCAAATTAGTTACGTCTAACGCTGTGCTACTCTTAGTCATAGCTATTATCCGGGTACCTTCCTAATGTGCGGAATAGGTGCCAGTTGCTAGCTTTAAATATATTATTTAAAAGTTTCATAAAAGTATTAGTGAGAACTTCAAATATAATCCCGGGTATACCAATTCACCTTCTCAGCTTGCGGAAAAGAAGTTGAAGGTCACTATCAGACACACGTATTACATCGACGTTGGATCCGGCAAGATACCTATAACCTACCCCATAATGTCGAGTTGAGGAACGATCGGATTATAATCCGACGGGAATTGCCTAGCGAAGACTTCGGCCGCCATTAAATCGAGAAAAATCGCACGAAGTAAAGTCGCAAGCACCGCAGGTATCTCTTTGGGCATATATATATAAATATGAAAAATGATACATACTTATTTTTTAAATTCAATTTTACATTAAAAATAAAATAAGTTCTAAGATTATCTATTTTGTGTTTGACAGTAGATCGAAGCGATCTGAATATATTCTAGTCACTAGCGGATCGTTGTTGAAAACTATGTTTAAATTTACTTATTAAATTAAGATTATTATACCTTATAAAATTTTATTAAAATAAGTATATTATACCTTAGCAGCTTTTGAGTCTTTAAACACATGAGATTTATAAAAACGATAGCGAATTTTATGTCATCAATTGAGTACAAATGCTCCAATTGATCTTAGACAGGAGACCGTTAAGCAGGAAATAGTCACCCTTTTAACAGCTCCACTTGGAGCAGGGATCAATATCAATGGATGATTGAGCACTAAACACAGTATGTATAATCACGAAAAATGCGGGATAATGTGAGTCTTTGTGCACAAATCATAGGCAGCATCGCTCTACCGTCGCGCCACCGTCACTTGATATTATCACACCTAGTATTCTTCTAGTTGCATTACATACATTATTATAATTAACAAATGTGTAACAGGATGACACGTATTCATACAAAGGACATCAGTACAAATTAAGTTATCGATTAAAAACAGATTAGATTTCAAATATTCCCAGACGTTGGTATTATGCATGTAAAACAAATCATAACATTCACGAGGTGTTGATGGAGGGATATACACAGCATAAAAAAAAAATATATATATATATATACATATATATATATATATATATATATATATATATATATATATACATATATATATATATATATATATATATATATATATATATATATATATATATACTATGTGGCTAACAGATAACTTATTCCACAAATGCTAGCCAACCGTTTCGTACTGGTGGAGGTATTACAACGCGAAGGGCTTGTGTGCGACCCGCAGGACACCGCCGCCGCGCGTAGGCCGGTCACGCCACAGCACTGTGTGTCATATGTCCAGAACCTCGCCATCGTGTACGGATTATTCTCATCGTTCCATCCAGGTTATCTCAGAGCCCCTCCTGGGACCGCTTCATATATGTATTATACTATTAGGGGGCCTTCGAGGCCTCAAATTGTGTCCCGTATCTACTATAAAAAGCTTCCACCCCACATGGTTAAGACTGACCCTAGTCAATGAACCATTTCGCACCTCCACTTTTTTTCTAAAACGAACCAACGCTCAATGCCTCAAAAGTCGGTCTATAATCAATTAAGTTATGGTGGCTAAAAATTCCTAATACTAAAAATTTGCGTGATTCTACGTTATTGCTTTTAGAAACATGTTCTCTAACAAAACTCTGTGCTACGCACACACACACACACACACACACATATATATATATATATATATATATATATATATATATATATATATATATATATATGTATATATATATATATATAATATTTATATATATATATATATATATATATATATATATATATATATATATATATATATATATATATCTCTATGCTAATCAAAACTCATCGTTATGCTTACTGCAATCAAATAACACATGATTCGCGTATCGATGGTTATCACAATAGAGCCAGATTTTCTTCATTCGCTCTGAAACATGAAGAAAAATATTACAGTAATTATCCCTTGGAACTATAGTTAAGACAGTATGTAGTTAAGATGTAGTATAGATAGCCAGTGAGCGATAATGATCTTTCATTTAAAACATACTTGACCCTCGATGGACCGGTAATAAAATTGTTACCTCGAGTTAATGTAAAATTGACCGCCCGTTTCACAAGCGCAAGGTCAGCAGGTAAAAGACACGAAGAAATTGGCAAAGCTTCCTTTAAACAGGTTCTATAGGTTTTGGTCAGAGCCACAAACGACGCGCGCTGCGACTTAAGTACAACCCGCCTGGCTTGTTCGACCATAATGCACCACGAGGCCCATACCGTCGGCGCATATGCCTATATCCCAAAGTACAATGCCATATCATGTATAGACTCGTCAAACCACGTCTCACTGCTCTCGATTTTATCAAGTTGTTCGGCCAGGGTACTAGAGTAAAACTCCCTAATATTTCCCTTGAAGCCGCGTATATTTTGACAATCTAACTGAAGTGTCCCTTTATAACAGTGCGATGATCGGCTGTTTCTGTTTAGCGAGCAGTCCTCGAGTAGTCGTTTATCGTGGTGTTGCCGGGCCAGAACGATGGGGCCAAAACTGCTTCAAACTTTCTTCCAGCACGCCAAGATTAAAACAAGCCTAGTCTCGTTTCGATTTTAATTTCTGAATATGGGGCGCAAACGGGCAGTTCGAGAGTAAAACGAGAGCGGTATAGAATCCAAGGGTAATCGACTAACCCACTTCGCCACTAAAAATAATGGACAAAAGAAACTGTGTATATATACACAGAACACTCACAAGCAAGCACGCATAAAGTCACACGCACACACACACACACACATATATATATAATCCATTAATGTCCGCCAAATACTATAGTGTACTTTAAATATAAATATGCGTATTATTGAAAATAAAAAATAATATATAGAGATGAAGTATAATGGAATTTCCTAAGAAATTTATTACAATATGAGGCAGAAGATATGTAACATAAATTAATCAGAATAAATGGAATTCGTGAAGATAGAAATAGGTTAGTGTTAATACATGACACTAATTAAAGTATTTAAAGTACATAGCCTCGTCGTCGCAATTCAGTTAGCGCGTTAGATTGATGTGGGATAAATATTTTTCCTGAGATGATTTATTTAGACCAGGGTTGATTTCATATCTCCACTTTATTCAGTAGGCGTACACGTTACCTACTTATCTCACTGATGAGAATAATTGCAATTTGTAGGTTTTTTCAAAACATATTTTTGTTTATATGGAGAAACATGTTCAGGAAAGTTAATTAAATTCTTAATTGCTAAATACCACAAAAATTTAACTATTATCCTAACCAGTAATTGTATGTATAGAAAGATCCATTTTCAACAAAATTTCACCAAGTGGGAGAAATAGGCTAACATTTTTTTCGTTTTTATGAATATTTACTTATGTGGATACGATCATACTTGGATATATTATGCGTTTGTTACTCTTGAACCTTTACATTTACAAATAACTCTTGTATGTGAAGTTAGAATTTCCAGAAGTTTTAGGTAATTTTTGCAGTACAATTCACATCAAATATCTTTTGCAGAGCGATGCTCGATATATTAAGCTATCTATTTCAGAGCCATAAATTGTTTCCATTCCATAAAACTGAATTCACATAGTGTCACGAAACTTGTGAGAGTAGTAAAGCGGTGAGAGTGGAGACTGTATGTTATGTTAAAGTCGAATGTGCCAATGTATTCGAATATAATTGTGTTGACAAATAGTGTCAAAGAGTTTATTTGGGGGCAGTTAGTGACGAAAAAATAGAGTAGTTCAATAAGTAAAGTTTTTTTTCACTTTTTCCGTTAAAAGTAAAAGATGTTAGAATTAATATCAAAATAATGTATTTAATGTACTACTAGCGCCTTCTATGTGGTATCATTTATAACTACCTACGTAAGGTTAATATTAAGAAATAAATTTAGTCTTTAATCAATTACCGTACACGTTTTATTAGGTTATGGGCCCAGACCCACATTTGCAAAAATCTTTTTTATTTTCTCGTGCGAAAGTAACTATGTCGACGTCGGGGTACTTAGTAAATGTGCCAAAACTTAAAGGACGCGAGAATTACGACGATTGGGCGTTTGCAACAAGTAATTTCTTGTTACTTGAAGGCATTGACATTGAAAATGTACCGGCAACTCTCAGTGAATCTGAGAAGAAAAAAGCTAAAGCAAAACTCATTATGACAATTGACTGTTCATTATATGTGCATATAAAAAGTGAAACTACAGTGAACGGTGTGTGGAAGAAATTAAAACAGTTATTTGACGACACGGGGTATCAACGAAAAATAAGTTTGCTTCGTACATTGATTTCAATACGCCTCGATAACTGCGAATCCATGACATTCTATATATCTCAAGTGGTTGAGACAGCACATAAATTGAAAGGGACAGGTTTCGAAATCACAGACGAGTGGATTGGGTCATTACTTTTGGCGGGACTTCCAGATAAGTATTCACCGATGATAATGGCAATAGAACACTCTGAAATAGCCATTAGCGCTGACGTCATTAAAACAAAGTTACTTGATAAAACAGCGAAATAAAAAAGGCAACACTGACAAGCAAATGTCAACGTCAACCAGCAGTAAACAAATAAAGTGTTATAATTGCAAGAAGATCGGCCACTACAAAAATAAGTGTCCTGAATTAAAAGAAAATAAACAAGTGAATGCTTTTAGCGCGGCGTTTTTCAGCGGTTATTATTACACAAGACTGGTACATCGACTCAGGCGCAAGCGCGCATATGACGTCAAACCAAAAATGTTTACTCCGAACTCGACCAGTACACGAACCTAAAGAAATCGTAGTGGCAAATCAAATGACGGTGCCTGTAGTTAGTGTTGGTGAAACACAGATAACGACATGCGTGAACAGTTCTCAGTATGACGTGATTGTGAAGGGCGTATTGTATATACCGAATCTCACGGCAAACTTATTATCCGTAAGCCAACTTATAGCTAAAGGAAATAAAGTTGTATTCAAAAAAGATACCTGTTTGATATACAACCAAGTGAATGAGCTTATTGGTACAGTAAATTTGATAAATGGAGTGTGCAAGTTAAACACAAAAAAATTCGAGAACTCGTTATCGGCAATGTCAACATGGCATAAAAGGTTAGGACATATAAATAGTAAGTCCTTACAAAAAATAAAAGAAGGAGCAGTAGAAGGAGTTTCTTTTCACAAGAAAGCTGACATACAGATACAGAATTGTGAAGTGTGCTGTGAGGGAAAACAATCACGTTTCCCTTTCCCATCAGCAAACCATAGAAGTGAAAAACTACTGGATGTAGTACACTCAGATTTATGCGGGCAGATGGAGGCCAAGTCAATTGGTCTGGCGAAGTACTTTCTTCTGTTTGTGGATGATGCCAGCAGAATGACTTTTGTTTACTTCTTGAAGGAAAAGAACCAGGTGTTCCAGCATTTCAAAGAATTTCGAAGTTTAGTTGAGAATCAAACTGGAAACAAGATGAAAATACTGAGAACCGACAATGGAGGTGAATTTTGTTCACGTGAGATGGAAAGTTACTTAAAACAAATAGGTATTGTCCATCAGAAGACCAATCCTCACACTCCAGAGCAGAATGGACTCTCAGAGAGGTTCAACAGAACTATAGTTGAACGGGCAAGATGTTTATTGTTTGAAGCAGGTCTCAACTAAAGTTTTTGGGCTGAAGCAGTTAATACTGCAGTTTACCTAAAGAACAGAACACCAGCCGCCAGTTTAGGCATGATGACACCATTTCAGAGGTGGACAGGTGAGAAACCAGACCTCAGCCATGTTAGAATTTTTGGCAGTAAAGTAATGGTGCATGTTCCCAAAATACAATGACAAAAATGGGATAAGAAGGCTGACAGATTAATTTTAGTTGGCTATCCAGAGAATGTGAAAGGATACAGATTGTATAACCCAAGAACTAAAAAAATTACTACGAGCAGAGATGTCATCATTATGGAGAAAATGGAGTTGGACGAAGCTCAGATTGTAGTAAACGATTGTGAAAATAAGTCAAAGAAAGATGAAAGTTTAATAGAAAATCCAGGTTCAGATCCAAATGATTCAACATATATTTGTGAATCATCGTCTTCCCAAGATGACTCGTATCAATCTGTTACTGAAGAAGAGTCTTTTGCAGAGAATGACGTTCAAATTGAAGCTAAGCGTAAAAGAAAGCCAGTAGAAAGATATGGGATGACCAATCTCTGTCTTCTGGATAATCTGGAATCATGTGATGAAGAACTCAGTTATGAAGCAATTAATGGACCAGACAAGGAACAGTGGAGACAAGCGATGGAAAATGAACTGAAAGCTTTCGACGATAATAAAGCATGGACGTTTGTAGATAGGAAAGAAGCTGATAGAGTGATACAGTGAAAGTGGGTATTCAAGAAAAAGTACGAAAGTGATAATAGTGTGCGATATAGAGCAAGACTGGTGGCAAAAGGTTTTACCCAAAAAGAAGGTGTGGATTACGCTGACACATACTCACCAGTGCTTCGTTACTCTACACTAAGGTTTCTATTTGCTTTAAGTGTCAAACTTAACCTTGAAATTACTCACCTACAGCATTCCTAAATGGTTACTTAAATGAAAAAGTGTATATGCAAGTTCCCCCTAATTTAGATTGTAAAGAAAATAGTGTTCTTAAATTAAATCGTGCAATTTATGGTCTAAAACAATCAGCCAGGGCTTGGAACGAAAGAGTAAATGATTCTTTATTAAAATTAAATTTTGTTAAGTCAAAGTTAGAACCATGTCTGTATATGAAAAATTGTGAAAAGGAGCAGATCATAATAGCAATTTTTGTTCATGATTTTTTCATTTTTTCAAACAGTAGTAATATGGTTAAGGAGTTAAAAACAAATTTAATGTCAAAATTTAAAATTAAGGATTTGGGGCAATTAAAACAATGTTTGGGTATGAGAGTAAAAATGTATCAGAATGGCAATATTTCCTTAGATCAAGAAAAGTTTGTAGACCATATTTTAAGTAAATTTAATATGACAAACTGTAAAGTTGTTGGTACTCCTATTGAGAAAAATTTAAAACTAGAGAAAAGTGTAGATGTTTGTAAACAATATCCATTCCAACAACTAATAGGAAGCTTAATGTACTTAAATGTTTTGACTCGCCCAGATATTTCCTATAGTGTGAGTTATTTGAGCCAATTTAATAATTCATATTCCTATATTCATTGGAAGCATGCGAAACGCATCCTAAGATACTTATGTAAAACTAAATCTTCTGGCCTAATATTTATCAAAGATAATTGTAAATTAGAGGGTCGTTGATGCAGATTGGACTTCAAACACACTAGATAGGAGATCCTATACAGGTTTCTACTTTAAACTTTCTGGAACTGTTATTTCATATGAATGTAAAAAACAACGTACTATAGCCTTATCAAGTACAGAGGCAGAATATATGGCAATTGCCGAAGCCTGTAAAGAGGCTATTTATTTAAAAAACTTGTTTTCTGAAATTGTAAACAGTTGTGATTATGTAATTATATTGTATAATGACAATCAAGGCGCTCAGAAGCTGTCTGAAAACTCTTTATTTCATAAAAGAACTAAACACATAGATGTGTGTCATCATTTTGTTAGAGAAGCAGTTGCTAACAATCTTATAAAGATAGTCTACATGCCAACATCTGAAATGCCAGCAGACTTGCTGACCAAGGGTTTAGATAGTGTTAAACATAACTATTTTGTAAAAAAGTTAGGTATTCAAAACATTGTTTAATAGATGACTATCTGTAAATTAATAACATTTTTTGCTTTTATTAGTTTGTTAAAAATAATTTATATGTTACAAAGTTCAGATTATTTTGATAAGTGGAGATGTTAGAATTAATATCAAAATAATGTATTTAATGTACTACTAGCGCCTTCTATGTGGTATCATTTGTAACTACCTACCTAAGGTTAATATTAAGAAATAAATTTAGTCTTTGATCAACTACCGTACACGTTTTATTAAAAGATTCATTACTTTTCTTACGATTCATGTTAAATTTCCGCCAAATATGAGGCACAGAAAATAAAAAAGGCATTTAGTACTTGACAATAACACGTTTATTTTGGTTTAATGAAGTTGAATAAGTAATGTAATGTTTATTTCTTTATATGCATGCCTATTTTATTTTTAAAATGAATCTAGATTGTCATCAGAGGTTACCGAATTTATTAATAGTATCTATATTATGCAAAATATCATGACCCACGTGTGCGAGGTAACGTCATTAGACAATGAACAAGCACGGGGCCGCGTGAGATTAATTAATAAAATAAACAAAACAAGACGAATCCAAGTTAGCTGAAGAAGTAGCAAAACCGATCTGCTACGGCGAAAGTCAAAGCTCTAATTTTATCATAGTTTGGATCTTCCTCGCAAATTTCCCCTCTACTATCTCATCTATGTCTTCCATACAAAAATTAAATGGCACCTGCGCATCGGAGCCTTGTAAGATAATGAAGTATTGAACTTATTACCTACAAAATAATTATATATAATTTATATTATTTATCTATCTCTAATTTGCGTTATGTTTATGTAACTTCTATTGTTTACCTTAGCTAGTATATCCAAGCCAGTATTGACAAAGTTAGGACAAAGGATGTCAATGTTTGTTTATTGTATATCAGTTTGAGTGAAGTAGTTTGTTTTACTAATCTTGTATTTCTTTGTTTTTGAATTTACTGATGGTTCAGTGCAAAAATATACACATATTTTTCATATGCATATATTTTGTGCTTCATATTTATTAATATAAAGTTTTATACGAATACTGCGAATATAAGTGTTTAAAAATATGCAATAATGATGTGTATAATCAATAAAACAAAAATTTGCTAAATTGTTAGAACATTATACTTTATTCATTCGTATGGATAACTGAATTTAATGTAAATAATATGTTAACATTGCCCTCATCGCAAAAAGTGTAACATGTTTTTCCGCGCATTTTTTAAAATGTTATAACTGGAAACAAGTGCTAGCATGTAAGTGAGTAGAATTATCCCAAATCACATATAAGTGACTTAGAATTATCCCAAATCGAGGACATTTTCTTTCCAATAACAGGTACTAAACCTGTTGCGTTGTTATTACAAGGTACTTCATTTGGGTGGGTTATATGGTGAGAATAATGTCAGCAAGTTTAAAAAAAAATATCTGCTTTTTTCGTGAATATAATTTTGTCGGTAAAAGTTTTATGCAAATATCATACGAATTTGAAGATTTATAATTCTACCTTATACTAGTAATAATCGTACCTTATACTAGTAATAAGTGCCATATAGTAAAAAGTGTAGTCAGAATTTAAGGCGGCAATGATTTTTTCTCCGTAATTGATTATTGATAAATTAACACACAATGCTAGCTCTTTTCATTACAATTGGAAATAATGTTACAACGCGAAAATTAAAAATGTAGTGTTAGTAGAGTTATGTGGGTAAATTGAAATTTTTTTAGATATGGAACTTTCAAATACGTAATAACTACAATGTTAATATTTCACACACACACACACACACACACATATATATATATATATATATATATATATATATATATATATATAGGTATATACATAAACCGCAAATCCTGGAAGTAACTCAAGCAATATTTGTGGAGTTTATTCAAGATATCAAAAACAAATTTATAAGTAAAAGACTCTTAAACAATGCCTAGAAAATAGTCAGTTTGATTTTAAATGAAATGATTAAGTAATTACTTAAAATTCGACAAATAATCATTGTTTGAATCAGTCTCGTAGTTTTGACTCATCTTCTTATAAAACGAAAAGGCGGTATAAAAATAAAATGTAAACCAACTTAGAATCAGAGAGTGACATAAACGGCAACCGTGTTCAGTCTTGTCGCATCAAACGCAGTAGCAAATTATTTATTTAAACTTACGTCCTTGTGATTTATGAGTTGTTTGTTTCCTTAGCAGCTTTCATCCGTAAGTTTGACGTTCTGTGATTGATGGTACGCAGCTAATGTAAGGACAACTTTATACGCTGCAACGATATGCGTTGAGTTGAGCTGTTCATAAAATTTTGAAGAGAACTTTAATTTTTTTCGTTACGTGTAATATGTGTCATAGGATAGATTTTTTATTTATGAAGTCGGCTGAAAATGCAAATATTGTTTTGTTACGTTTTTATGTTTGTTAGAAAAACTTTGACAACTTCATTAGTTATAAACTTTGGCAAATGATTTCCGTTATGTTAAAATATATAATTTTCGCAATTAGTTGCTTCGCATCTCATTAGTCCGACTGTAGTAGAATCGAAGATTATATTGGAGAACAACATTTGAAATATTGCATAAACCGACACGCTTAACAAAGCTTTTAGCTAAGCTAGTTTAGATAAGCTTAACAAAGGACACGCTAAATTGCGTGTCCAAATTAAAAAAATTATTCTACGTCTAATGCAAATGATTTAAGTGTTTATACATTTTTCTTATTCGCGTAATAAATTAAAACATACACTATGTTATTCCAAAGGAAAATTTGTGTGATGTTAAGAAAATTTTTATAATAATATTTTGGTATATCCCAAAAAAGGAAACCTTGTAAGTTTACTCAGGTGTCTGCCCGTCTGTTTGTATATCGGTGACAATCGTTTTGACGTAAAATCTTGAATACAGCCTCGTGATAAAACATATCAAATGCCATATATTTTAATAGTGCCGTACATGTCAACACTCAAACATATTTATATAAGGTTAGAGCGATTTATGTAGTAATCGATTTATTTTAATAAATTTAAAGTATCGTGTAGGGTATGGATTATGGTGGATACCTAGAGGAATTTCAAAATATTTTGTTAAGAAATTTATTTTATCTAAATTGTTTAGAGATCTTTCAATCCGCTGAAGTTATAATTATAAAAAAAGCTTTACTGTATAAGTGTAAGTTAAATAAGGTTTACCGCAAAACTGGCACTAAATTTCATACTTTTTAATGAATTGATTATATTTTAATGCCTGAAAAAGTTGTTCTCGAACGATATTAAAATATATGATGCTAATATTAAACTTTAGTAAATAATATAATAGAATATATATTATAATACGCCTATATACATATACGCTCGCTATATACGCTATATATGCTACGCGTGTTTAACAGGTGTTTATCATAAGCTCATTTGTCATCATTTTTAATTTTAACTTACATGTCATTAAACAATTCCCGTAGTATAAGACTTAATATGGTCAACATTTTTATTACTTACTAATTATAATAAAATTAATGTACAGCGACCACGAAAAGTAGTTTCTTTTCACTATATGGAATGTGTCGGGAAAAGAATTCACCAATTCTTGAATCCAACCCTTTGAACCAACCCTTGACCCAAACATTGAAAATTAGATCAAAGTTTATTAAATCCGGTCAAAATGCCAATTTTTAACTTATTTTCGTTAAAATCGTTTTACATTTCAAATTCACCTTCCACTCCTAGGCTATTTTAATAATCCTACCAATACAAGAGATAAAGAAAACTGATTTTATCTTTTTAATTTTAGTTTAAAAATATATATCGAAGTTAAAACAATATTCCTATTAAATAATATTTTTCCTCTATTTCATACCGCGTTATTACATTTACAATTTAAAAACATTTGTTCATAATATTGAATAGTAACATCATAAATCTATTCGCTTCCAAGCACCTCAAAAATTCTATATATCCTATAATAAGTTAGGTTAACATCGACAATAAAACATTGCTACTATTATATTTGTTTCAAGTTGTTAAGATCGTCAAAAGCTTGTATTATAAATTGTTCTGGAATATCATAACAGTCCCCGGATCGGTGGTTGAGATAGTCAGTCGCTTCGTATATTCATCCTGCAACCGTGTTTGTTGTCAAGCAATTTATTTTTTGAATTCCGGAAACCGCTATAGTGCGAATTTTCATTATAAAATTTTCTCATATTTGAATGTAAGTATGAAATAAATGGTTCGGACGTAGTGACCATCAGATGATCAAAGATTTATTTGTCTGGGTATACTTCAAAAAATTCTTCATACCAGATTGCTACCATTGAGCGTGAAATGTGCCAAAAGATTGAATTAGTCATAAATAAAGTCCAAGAAAACGGTCTAAACTTATCAGACTAGAACAAAATGTCAGTGATAAAAATGTGCACTAAAGCTGGTAGACTACTTTTTAAAAAATTTGTTGTGAACTGGTAACTTTAAAATTATTATTAAATTATAGATCTATTGTAGATCACCTTTCTGTTTTTTAGGGTTCTGTTCCTCAAAATTGAAAGAAAGAACCCTTGTGGGATTAATTAGTAGCCATCCATCGGTCTCTCTGTCAAAACCATTATTCTCAGGAACAACTTGAGATATCTAGTGGAAATCAATACGGTATACTAAGGCCCATGATCTTATATTGGTGTAAAAGAAACAAAAAGTTATACCACTTTAAATTGTATTTTTTTCTGTTATTTATATCGTCATTAAAACATACAGAATACTTCCTGACGACCTACAATATTGAAAGTCACCATAATGAAAGATACAATCCGGTATTTGTAATTGTGTGTAGTTTTATAGACTTTTATGGAATACGCGCCTGTGAAAAACAGGGCAATGTATTTTTTATATTCATAATCGATTTTCTCAGAAATCATTCATCTGCACATGAAATTTGGCACAGTGATATATTAGTATTCATTTGATATACTAATATACGAACCCACATATTTTGAAACAGCTATCTTTTTTAAAAATTACTGAGCCAAAAATAAGAAAAAAAGAGGGTTGATAAAATGTGACTAGAATATTATAGAAAAGTGGTAGATATTATCGTAGATCTTAAATTTTTTGAAATAGGCGCCTTGTTTTATAACTGTGAACTTACTATAAGTTATAAAATTAATGTGTAAATAGATTAACAGAAATAAAAGTGCCAAATGTGTACGGAACCATCGTGTTGCGATTCCCACTCGACTTTTCAGATTTTTTTTATTTAATTCTTTCGCACCTGGTATTTATTTTAGTAGCTATTTAATTAATTTTATGTACTCTCTAATAGTATTTGAATCAATTCAAAAGTCCAAGTATTTTTGATGGACTTTCAAAACTTGAGGAATGATAATTGAAAATAAAACAGTTAATTGTTAATTAAAATAATAATAATTCATCCATGTATTCATCATAAGGAAAAATATAATTCTGTCTAAGAGGTACCTCACTACGCTCCAAATTTTGAGGTGATTCGTACAAAAACTTCAAAGGGATTTTTGTTTTTCTGATCCAAAATAATGAGCTATGTATTGATGATGAAATAAAAAAAATACTTTATGGAATCTGTTTAGTTTCGGCAATCATTAGTACATTTACGAGCTACGAAGTGGTATTACTTACCTCCCGGAGTCCATTGAATTATTGTCTTTATGATAGTCTGTATACACACGTTTAATTTAAGGAGCTTTCCTTAAAGGCAATTGATAGGACTTTATAAATTTACCACATCTTTTAAGCTTGGTGAAGCATATTACATATACCTGAAACTATGATTTTTTTTATAAACAGATCATTTGGAACTATTCCTAATCAGAAATAGAAAAAGTTTGGAACTCGTTTAATTTGGTTGTACTGGAATAATATTTATACCAAATCACTCATTGTTAGTATATCGCCTTAGACTTTACATCTTTTTCATAAACAAACATTATATTTAAGACCAAAGAAAAATCGTGAAATTAAATTAATTATTAATTTATTTCTCACATCAGAAGTATTTATTAGTTATAAATACACTAGATATGGACCTTTGCCATACATTTGCAAAAGAATTGACTCAAATTCGTAAAGAAAAAAAGATATACAACTATCGTTATTCACTTCAACCGCTAGGTCAAAACGTTAATAATATATCATAAAATATTATATATTTATATTTTTAAAAATAACCACTTTTAGACATTAAAGAAGCTTGATATTTGTTCACTAGCTTCATATTTTTAAGTCGTGTCAATATCACTATTTCTAGAATTATAGAGATCGTTAAATTTTGCTCCGTAAAAAGCTTATATACAAAGCAAATAACTTTTTCTTAACTTAGAAAATTATGAATTGTTCTTGACTTTTTACTCCAAAATATGAAAAATAAAGCAATATACGTATTTTGACATAAAATAGGAAGACAGTTCTTATCAACATAAGAAAATAAGGCGTTACGTTTTTTTTGGAATAATTTTAAGATCGTAAATAAAATCTAACAGTCGTGAAGTTTCGCTCAGACATGAAGTTCCAGTTACGTTATCTTCACAATTATTATTCATATGGCAACTCAAAACTATGAGATTTAATTTATAAAGTAGATATGATACTAGGTCATGCGTACTCAATCGCCATTTTCAACATGTTGACAATATTTATCAGCTATTGCGGCTCTGATATGTAGTCTTACGATCTGATAGCATCTAATCTGTCGAGAAGTCTACTTTTATATTTATATAAACAAGTGCAAGATTTGTTATAAAATAACAATTATGTCTTTTTGATCTTCCGTTTGCAAAAGTTTAAAAAGCATTCAAATAAAACGCATTGACAAAAATCCCTTACTTTGAACTTATTTTTACTACCGCCGGCATCCTAAACATTTTCTTACAAGCTACACTAAATTTTACACTCATTTGATATACAACTTTTAAATAACTTACTAGATTTTTGCAGATAATTCTGATGTTACAAAATTGTTAAAAATATTAAAATGGACGGGGATAAATAACCCTCACATTTGAATCGAGCTTGAACGGGCGTTATTTTTTTTTTAATTTTCAGTGATTAATGGATTTTTTATTATATTAATGTTGCTGAATTATTTCTGCATCTTACTATATTATTAATTTAATTGTTAAAACATTCTTAGCTTTTAAAAAAAATATCTTGTCTTAGTAATAGGTATATTATGACTCTTACTATTTTACCTTTTTAATAAGTAAACTCTAAGCCAAATCGTATTGTTATTAAAACAGTACAAACAAATAATCGATGTAATTATTGTTAAGTTGTTATTTCTTATCTTCAATCATATCATCAATTTGCACTGTAAAAGCGTATGTGGTAACTGTAAATGGCAGAATTGTGCATCAGAACAAATGCTTATTTTAATCATGGGTGCACATTATAATTGCTATTTGATATCAAATACCTGAATGAGTGGCGCAATATTTCGATATATAGACAATTATATGTTTACGCTTCTTTTATTTTCAGAGACAATTTTCTGTGGAATTTCGAAAATAACTTAATTATTAACAAAATGTAATTAATAGTTAAGTTAAAATCGTTTCAGTTTTAAATATTAAAAAGTGAAGAACGTATCGTAAAAAATTCAAGTATAAAAAAAACCTTTGTATGCGCACGCTCGCACGCTCGCACGCACGCACGCACACACGCACGCACTCACGTAAGCACGCACTAACGCATGCGCACTCACTCAGTTACACACATATACGCATATACATATCTTAATTTCACACCCATTAATAGCTATGCATATAAACGTTCGTATTTTAGCACTTGTTATTTGTGGAACTGATGGAATCTAATGCGATATTCTCACAAGTTTTGGTTGAAATACAATCATTTTCTACATATTCAGCTCAAGATTTTGATGAAATTTTATTAATTTTTATTCAAGACCATAAATGTTCGCGAAAAAACTCATTGCTAAAAATAATTTTTCATAATTCATCCAAATATTATTCCAGGTATATACGATGTACAACTAGAGAGCTTTGTGTTTCTGTGTCTAAACATTTAAGTAGACCTAACTATTTGACGGAAAGATGTATAGAATGACGAGGGAAATTAAATAAGTTACTCAAAATTTTATTAAATATATTCATCTTGTTAAAAAATCATTTAAACCCTATACACTAACACGTTCACATTTTTAAATTTTTACTTGATGTTTCAAGTAAAGTATGCAAAGTTTACTATACAAAGGGAATATTCCGAATTAAATGTAGTTACCGGAACACACCCATAACAGTTATTACTCGGTATATATAATACCAATTTTACACCTAAGCATAAAAATACTTACGTGTGCTTTTTGTTTGCCGCATTTTATTCACCCGTAGTTGAAACCTATATCAAAAAAATCTTCCAGCAAGGTATTAACAGCGCATAAAAATTACTGGAGAGAAGGGATGTAGATAACTCTCCTCATAATTTTTTCTTCACAAATAAAGAAAAATACTTTAGCTTTCAAAACCAATTCGAGGGACTTAGTATAAAACAAAAAAAAGTAAAAATGGAACATTAATTCATTTATATCCATAAAAAAGTTAAATATTTACAGAAAAATGCATCTACTATCCATCGTTCCTCAAAAATAACGTTGAGAAAAACTTAAAAACTTGCTCACAATGGAAAGAAATTATTGGTTGCCTTCGAAGTGATGTCTTTTTAAGTCGTAAATGATTTATTTGTTACATTTCGTTAAACGAATGGTAAAAACGCAAAACTATGACAACATCTTACAGGAAGAGGTGGTAAATTAAATGAAAAAGAAACATTTTCTTAGGGTCTCTAGACATTAGGGGTCAAATTCTTGGATGGCATCGAGTGTGATATGATTTAACGAATATTTGAAATATAATCAAAAACCACTAGATAGGTAATATTACCAGATAGGTAATATTTTCATGAAATCTGTTCTTCAAATAAAAAGCAAAATTTCAAATTTTGGAAAAATCAACGACGGATGTAGTCTTTCTAATTTAAAAACGATTAAATATTTTTGTTGAAAATTTTCATAAAAAAAATTTTATGAAAATATTACCAGATATTTTTGATTGCATTTCAAATACTTGTTACACACTCGATGCCATCCAAGAATTGTAATCGTACCCTAGTTTGACCTTTGAAATTTTTAATTTTGCTTTTTATTTTATAATTTTTCGATCAAAACTTTTACATCTGTCGTGAGTTTAATCAAAATTTTAATTTTTCTTTTTATTATTTGTCTTAATAAATCAAAGAAAACTCTCCAACAATCCGCACAATAGCATAGTATTGTAAGAATTAAACCGAAGCCGAAGTAAGACCACAAAGTAATTAATATTGATCAATCAAAAATGTTTACGGCAGCACATCCCGACAAATTAACAACATAACACCTGACTAATAACCTTCGCCATAAAATCACAAACTTTTTGCAGAAAACTATATCTAAATCGGTCAAACGGTTTTGGAGAAAAATGAGAGCATTCGTTTGCCATGAAATGCTGTAGCGCCTCCTAACAAGCTAACACCATAATATCTATCTAAGAACTATCACTGATTAGTCCCAATTATTTTGTAAAAAACTAAATCGGACGTATCTAAATCGAACAAAACAGTTTTGCAGATAAATGTGAACATTGGGTTGCACACAAAAACACATATACAACCTCTCCCCTTAAACGCATATACCTCCTCCGTTCCGTCGTGGGTACAAATATTACTAAATCATCGTAAATTAAACAAAACAAACAATAAATACATTTAGTTTTATCCAATGGTTAAACAACAGGGCAAAATGAAAGTGATTAACGTTGTTGATACACAAACGAACAAAGTCACATAGCAATGTTTTTCAGACTGAGGATTAATAAAACATATTCAGACATAACAACCAGGAAAAATGTTAACACGAAAGGTAACATATACAAAATATACTTAAGGAAGTAAATGGATGAAATATTATCTTGTGTACTTTCGTATAAATTTATTTATCTTCGCATTTTGCATATACTTCTCAGTTTTTTCAAGCAACAACTTAAACTTTATTTTACTTTAAAAATCAACAGATATCCTAAAATAGAATGTCACAATGAGAAATATATATAGAATTTTTATATTCGTAGTTGAAGCCCATCTATCTTAATATCGTAAATATTCATAATTCAGCATTCATTAGTTCTGCATAGAAATACCATAAGGGACTATATTTTATTTTTTTTATGTTTACTCAATGTTATTATAAAGATAAATATCTAACTTCAACACCGGTGCATGATGTGATATCGTCGTATGCCATTCGATGATATGATAGCGTAGCATGCCTCGTGCGCGCTTCAATTATAAGATTGCTCGATGCTTTTATAAGAGACACGTTATATATTTTTCACAATCTTTTGTCGCTTTATGGGTAAAAAATTTAAAGGTTGAATGCTAAAAAAAAGCTAGAATAACTTGAAAAGAAATAACAGTCTTATTTATAAACATGTCGGTATTTTGTCGCTTTAAAACTTGCGAGGGTTTTCAGCTACTTCTACTTCATTCATTATAATGAAACTTTGCATATATATTTATATATATATATATATATATATATACATATATATATATATACACACATATATATATATATATATATATATATATATATATAGCATATATAACATATATACAACACGGTTACTGCCTGACTTCAATTTATTACGGTGCGTCTCGAAAATATACTTTATGAAAAAAACTAAAAAACTCAGGGTTTCAATTCCTCTGTGCTGATACTGCGGCTATACTGCTCACCTGAACTATTAAACCTGAGAATCTACTGGTTTCCAAGTGATAAAGTAGGATATAAGTGAAAAATTTGCGTACTTTGTAACTATCAGTCTGGACTAGTGAGTGAGTTTTTAAAATAACGCGATTAACGCATCAAATATTTCATTATTTGCAACAAGCCCAAGGTGAACATCCCGAATGTTTCATTGAATCGGATAAATGTAATAAAATGAGGTAAACAAATAAAAAACGGTAAAAAATTAATTATTAAAGAAGGATAAAAAACCTTTTAAACCAAATGGTTTCATTGTATATTCAAAGCTCAGAAATGACTATGAGTCACCAGTCCAGGGCTTTGATCAGACTAATATAAAATCGTGGGACGCAATTAGTCGAAACCTTTTTTGTGAATTTGGAAACCATACAATTCTATTTTATACGATTATGTTATACGATACCTATGTTATATGTTGTATGTGATTTGACTACAATGTCAAGGAGTCATATTTGATGTATCTAGCTCTATAAGGCTTTCGTCGATTTTATGGTTAAACCGTACGTTTTAAAATCTTTGCTTAAATATTTATATGGATAAATAAAGCCAAAATCATAAAGTGGTAGAATAATTCTTGTATTTATTTTGTCTGACACTGAGTTTGCCTATCACAAAGATACAGTACTTCCTGATGTGTTAGTAGATACCAGCCTCATATTCATATTCATTTTGGAATTACTCAAAAAAATTCCCTTGCAATCTATTATGCAACTTATTTATGATTTTCTCAATAGTCGTTCTAATAAAACTTTGATTAACTTACTAAAAGTAAGCTCAAAATACAGGTAATCATTTGGTCCTCATAGGAGGTTTAAAAAAAAGGTTTAAGAAGTCTTAAGAAAAGGTGTAAAAACTAAAATAGACGTTTATATTTTTTTTTGAATCCTCAACGTCTTTTGTTTTACGTAAGTTGTAATGATACTTTCCTGATAAGAGGGATATTATTAGAGTTATTGTTAAAGATATTACCAAGTCTCCTTAATTTTCAGAATAATTACAGTCTACAATTATAATCAGTTCATGCTGAAAATAACATTTTCTGTCACCGACTATATGTTAGGGGAAGATTACATACTTTATCTACTTTCACAAATATTTGTTAAGCATTTCTAATAACCTTATTTCAAATTATTCATTTCAGAATAAAGAGCCGTTGCCAATGCAACATTGCAAATATCCTTTCATCTTGCTATACATTTGTCCAATTCATGATTTCTGCAAGATGTTCATAATATACTTGGAACTATTTCCAGTAAAATTAAAGTAAATAAACGCAAGTAATATGTTCCTAATATTATTTTTCATGACAGTTTTTTAGTTTTTTGTTGATTAATTTCCCAATACTTATTAATACAGTACGGGGAAAAGATATTTCCTCAAAAATTATTTAATCAATTGATAATAACTGGGCGTAAAATTATTAAATAATAGGTATGTGGATTTTGCTAAAACATAAAAAATAGACGAATATTTGAAGATAGAAGAGAACGTTATTGTATATGTATACCCCAATAACAAAATAAATGATGTGAATGCTTAAAGTTAAGAAAAACAATTGAATTAGATAGAATTTACAATATATATAAAGAATTATTTATAGTCATTAAAAATTTAGTTGAATAAGTAGACATATGACTTTAATACCACGAAGTAAACAACATGAAAATCAACAGGTATCTTAAAATAGAATATCACAATGAGAAATAGATATAGAATATTTCTATTCGGAGTTGAAACCCATCTATCTTGATACTGTAAATATTAATAATTATTATAATAATGCCGATTACATATATATATAATTACTCCTAATATATTTTATTTTCCTAACGTCCTTACGTGGAATAACATTTACGATTGTGAAACAGAAATGTTTGTATACACAGAATTCCGCATATAGATTATAATCGTTGGCCTACAGAGTAGCGATTATACTTAGTGGTTAAATAATACACTTGAAACTTAAGCCGTTTATTATATCTAAATTTGTCTATGTAAAGAAGATCGGCAAACTTCCACATAGTATGGAACTTAGTCTTACAAGAATGAAAAGGTCTTTCGTAAACAGAGAAAATGAAAAATGTTACTTAAAAATGTTTGTTAAATGGTCTGTCGGACAAACGACAAAATGTTCTATTTTTTTAAAAAGAGTCAGGTTATTTTTCGCAACAATTACTAAGTGTTATTTCTATGGAACTATTGGAACAGATGAGATAAAATATAGTGCAAGTTTTATCGTTCTATTTTTGACATACAGATGTAATCCGAAAGAGACATCAAAAAAAGCCACGTAAAATTCAAAGAGAGCAAAATAAGCAATAACGTCAAGACGAATGTCAGGGTTAGATATAAGCTTATTTTTAATTAACTTAGATAATGGCTACAATCACAAAGTGCTTATTTTATTGAACGTATAATCTAGTTCTTAGAATATTGAATAAAAATAAAACATAAATTATGCTCTTTTTCACTGGAAAAAGAGGTAATTTTGTTCCTCAACTTCGCTGCACCCACACCATATAAAGACATTTATCCAACCTTCATCTTATTTACTACTTTCCATCAAGTCACAATAAGTCCAATTCTTTAGTAAACATTGTTGACGATATAAGTCTAGTCTTGGAAAACATTCAATTCGCTCCTCTTATTTTCTACCCTTTTATCATAGGAATTGAAAATTATTTAAATCGTATTTACTCGTCCATAAACAAGTTGTCAAAATATCAAAATAATATTTTGAGTGAACTCACTCCACACCAGCATTCCGCAAGAAAATGTGCTTTCTCCGATCTCTTTTAAATCTTTTTTTCCATCGTAGTCATAAAAATTCAATGCAAGTGTTATATCTATGCAAACGATCTATAAATCATTACCGTACTAATTTTTATAATAATCGTAAAACAATTAACCCCAAATTTAGACTTTAATCTGATACGACAATGTAGTCAAAAAGCGAGTCTATTAGTCAATCCAATTTATACTCAGGTCATTTTTATCTATAACAAGAAACTTCTCTAAAATCGACTTCTATAATTCATTGCTGGTATAAGTAGAAATTTGTTTATGTCTTTTACTAGCCATGTAAAATATTGAAGCTTATTGATCGGTCAAAATCTTAATTAGCAACCCCAGTAAGTGATGCCAGTCGTCAATTCTACGGCAGAATGCATTCTCTAAAATATCCTCAAAGATAAAGTTTAATATCAAAGTTTACTTCCGTCGGGCTTTTTATTACTTTTTCTTGACTTGATAGAGGTTATCTATTCAGATCTCACCAACCAATTGCTGAACAAAATTTTTATTTTAAAATTTTTATGTTCGAAATACATATTTGACCTCAAAAATACAATCACTTTCCGAGTTAAGGTCACGGCTCAAATGAGTTGGATTTCGTGTTTAGGTAATCTTCATATTCTTCCATAACTTAACAATATTATAAACAATTCACACATACTTTCTCTTCTCGGTTACAGATTCTTGTATTTGCCTTACTGTTATTTGCACTGCTAAATATTGTATGTCTTTTTACGAATGTTTCCACCTTGTTTACATCAATTTATAGAATTTATTAAATCTCGTTATCAGAAATATACCATCTGTGTAAGCTTTTAAGGAATATCTTGAAAAAATTGTACCTATCCTTACTTCACTTGTGCTATTTTTCTTACGTTCACGTCCTATTTTCCTTTATGCTTTGTTGTTTTACCATTTTCTTTCAAGCTACGTAATTTGAGCAATTGTTTATGTATAAATATTATTATATGATTGTTTTTATATTAATTTTATCATAAGTTTATAAAATATTTTATTAAAAACTAAATTGACTAATATCATTTCATAAATTTCAAGACAATTTACCCAATAATATTTGTACTTTTTAACTACAAATAAGACCGTATCATTACTTTTCTCTAAACATTTGCAGCATGCAAACAAATATAAACTGGAGAGCGACGTTAATGTATGCCACATTCGATCCTGTCGCATTAGACAGAGTAGCAACTTAGTTCTTCGGGGGTCCTTTTGATTTATGGGTTGTTGATGTTCCCCGTAACTTACGTCCAAATATTTGCCGCTCCGAGACTGATGCAACCTTGTCGCCTTAGCGAAGGCGTCATACGCTATTGCGTGTACAGGATGGCTTCGGCGTAATAGTAATATTAATTTCTTAACATTGTCGACATTTCAAGATGTTGATATTCCTAAGACTTAACGATATTTTATGACATAATGCAGTAAAGAGATCGCTTATTAATGTGAAATTAAATTTTAGGATAAAAACTTGCTTAACCTCTTAACTAATAGCAAACTGAACCTAACTCATTTACCATTTACTAGCACAAAGATTACATTTATTATTTTAAATGGCATATTACAATAGTTTTATTTAATTAATATCTATTAATAGAAAGCACATTATTAATTAAGATAGTATAGCTTTGCGCACATAATTTTGTAATTTAAATGAAATATTAATTGAAACGTATTCGAAAGAAAATTAAACCAATCTATCAATAACCTAAATCTGATTCTACTACTAGTGTAGTAGAATCAAGGTGAAGTAGAAGTAGCTAAAAAAGCCAGCTTTGAAAGATCCTTTGCGTTTTAAAAATTGGTGAGCTGTTAATTTAGTGCACGTAAAATTTATACTTGGAATAAAATCTTTATATGCGGTACACCATTAAGTAATACCAATTTAATTCAACAATTCTTGGCTGAAACACGTTTTTTGTAAAATTCTAATAAGTATTTACTTTTGAAAATGTATCTCATAATATAATTTCTTCATTTTAATGCGGCATTTTATGGTATACATTTTTTTCGACGTCTGATGTTGGAATTTTTAAAATTGATTTTGCATAGTATTATATGAATTTTTTTCACGTGTTATCAGTTCGTAATTATTTACTTTTTTGTATAATGTAATTAATATTTATATGATTACGTTAGTACCTTGCCAACATAAGAAAGTATGGTCACATCATTTAAAACTAGTAGCTGAAACAGGGTTTAATCACTTAACTAATACATGTGACATAATTTATACGGAAAATTGTGAATATACCCTTGCCAACCATGGTTTTTACTGTGGAATAAAACTTACATAGTTTGATTTCTATTAGTAAGAATACCCTGAGAAAATTATTTAAAAAATTCGATCAGGGATTACATGACATTTGAAAAAATACCCAAAAACTTTCTGTTGTTTAGCTTAAAAATTGTATTTATTTACATTTAGAAGTCATATGTAACACGCAATTTTTATTTATTCATACCTTGGGTATATTGTATTAAACTACCCAAATTTTGATTCATAGCTATGACAGCTGTTGTTTTGGTTAAGTATCGCCAATTTTTTACTATTTTTGACTGACCAGTGGATACTGTTTATTGATTCGTCGAAAATAAATTTGAAAGGGGTTTTATTACATAACGGAAATAAATTTCCATCTATACCTTTTGCACATGGAGTTCATGTTAAGGAAACTTATGAAAACCTCAAAAATCTACTACAGAAATAACAGTAGACCGAATTCTTAATAGATATGTGTTGACTTAAACGTTGTTGGAATATTACTGAACATTCAGGGCGGTTAGACAAAGTTTTGTTGTTTTGTTTGTGAGTGGGACAGCAGAGTTCGAGCCAAATTCTATATACAAAAAACTACTGACATGTCAAGAAAGTGTGTACAATCTTCGTCTTGTTGAACAAGAGAATATTTTTTTGCCATCGTTTCCACTGGTTTTACAAAATGGATGGCTAATGGATGATCCAGCAATAGTCTGTTAGCATGTCTCCTGGCTTCCTAGCAGACTGTTGCTGGACATATTTACATGATAATCAGAACTACCTTTATAATGAAAAATTAAAAAAACAAGATCGTGTAAATTAAGGGAAAGAGTAAAGTAATACTTATTAAATATTTTGTGATGTATTTTTATTTGTTTTTCTTATAATCTGGACCATATCGAATTTTTAGTTTTCATATTCAGATTGCATACTATCATATAATATAGTTTGGTTTCATACTAAAAAAAGTGTAAAAATTGTTGACTTGTGATATTTTTTACAAACAATTTCACTGCCTACTTACGCCTTATTTAATGTAAAATAAATATAAATCTACTTCTTTTTTCTGTCTTTACATGTCACGTATAAAAACAGAAAGCTAAAACTACCATTTTGAAGATAAACATCTAGGCGGTAAATTGATGACCAGTTAAGAAATTTTAATAATTTATAATTTTACCAGTGGTCAAATCGGACAGGGACTACTTCCTAACATAAAAAGCATAGAATTCCTTTTCATTTGGGTTTTATTTACTTATCACTTAATTATTCTTAATTATGTTGACTTTTTAAATTTTACGAAAATATGTAAAAATGTTACTTATTATATAAGTCGATAGGCTATTACCTCATACGAAAAAATTATGATACCCAGAGTTCCAACTTTCTGTATGTTCTCCTTCTTAGTGGAATAAAAAAGTCTTGTTTTTAAAGAAAGAAAATATGGCAAGATTTACGTCCAGAATTTTAAAAAGGATTTAGCATTTAGGGGTTTATGTGTATAAATGTGAATATATAATTATATTAGAATTATACATTTGAGACGATTTGACCATTTGTCAAAAATGTCAAAAAAATTACAACAATAAAATTACATCAAGGAAATATTAAAACTCAATTTACTGCGGGTAAAATTTTTACATACCGGTTCCAAAAATATATAATTATTATGAAATTAAATTCTGTTGGCAATAAATGCTCTATACAGCCATATCCGGTTAGCAGACAACTTCTACGTGACGAAATATATTTTCGTCATGTAAAAATTTTAATAATTTTGTTAATTTGATCATTTTTAATAATTTTCTTTTATGACAGATATTTTGAGGTAAAAAAAGTAATGTTTTAGTACGTGAAAAAGTTTTCATGTCGTATTAAACTTTTAGACGTTAATATTTTAAATAATACTCTTCTATATTCAAACGTATACACACACACACATACATACAAACACATACATACACACTCGAGCGCGCGCGCACGTATGTGAAAATTCTACGATTATAGCACTGAACATTCTTAGACGTAGCCGTTTGTAATAATATTAAAAAATATATTTACGAAATTGAGCTACGTTTCTTAAGTTTATCATTTGTTTTTACAAATTGGTGGCAGATTGGAAATAATGTGCATCACGTCAAGATGAATCTAATGCGATACAAAATTGGTTTGATTATTTTTTTGACTTTGCTTGTGGTCTCAAAACAAATTAAATTTTGACTTAGATATATAAAGATAAAACCAATGTTGTGTGTTTAGTTAAAGGTTGACAAAAAAGTAACCTATTAGTAGATTCAGGTGAGTTGAGGGATGAGTCAGACTTCAATGTCGATCACGGTGAAAAGTAATTTATAATTGACAGATATTTCATTTGCATCATTAATACACTTTGGCAATAGCAACTTATTTAATTCCTTTAATATTTTACTTGTTTTCCTTTTTTTTTTGGAGAATATACATTTAATTGGACGACAATGCATAGTGTAATGTGATTGATGTTTAAGGATATTTGATTATATTTATTGTTAAATTTTATACATAATGAATTATATTCAAAGTTTGATGTCAATTGTTCGGTATTATTATTTAAATAAAAAAATATTTCAGCTTCCAATAAATAAATTTTATTTAACTTCTGACTTGTACTATCGAAAAACGATTTTAATTAAAGTTATGTTACATACTATTTGTGATGTGTTCAAAAATTACGCAGAAAATATGGTAATTTTATTTTCGCGTACAACAATTTGCCATAGTAAGTAAAGTAGTTTAGAGGCAATGAAATAAAGGATAACCTTATTATTTTACAGTAATATTAAACTAAAGCGCTAAACCAACTCCTTAGAATAAATATTTAATCATGAGATGAATTTTCGAATAATCGTTATCAACCAACCAGAACAAGCAGTTTACGTATTTTGACTGCTTCTCATTTGTATACTTCCGAATAGATTGTGTTTCTGATTTCTTCTTATACGTAGAATTATTTGTCATAGTTAATATCAGCTATATATCATCAAATTATGTCAAAAAGGAGCACAAAGTATAACTTAAATGGAGAAATTAGGATTTCTTGAGTATTTACTAAAATTTTAGAACAAAATACGTGTTCATATTGAAGAGCATTATTTAAAATATTAATGTCTAAAAGTTTAATACAACATGAAAACTTTTTCACCCACCAAAACATCACTTTTTTTAACTCAAAATATTTGTCGTAAAATAAAATTATTAAAAATGATCAAATTAATAAAATTATTAAAATTTTGACGTGACGAAAATATATTTCGTCACATGATGAAATGATAATAATCAAATTTTATTTTTCTTCAGAATAAAAATTTATTATCGTATTTAAAATGATGAGGTTATATCACTAATGTACAAGTTTACATCCCACGTGGCAAATATTTTTTGTTAAATGTTACATCAAAAATTTCAGCTTTCCAGAGGAATTACCGAATGTACATTGAGCAAATTTTTCTTTGGAAAACTATGAAGTCTTCTCGGAAAGTGACGAAATTTAAAATTGTTGTGCTTAAAGTGTGACCAAATATTTTTAATACTATAGAAAATAGAGCGAGTGCACAGGCCATAAAATGATCTTAGTACATGTGAAACTGACAATTTTCTTTAACTTTATTATCTTTATACATTAATTAGTTGCACATTTTATTGCACCCTATCGTAACGTTAAAACATGGGCACACTAACTATCGTAGTAAATAGGTATAACTATAAAATATTCAGAAAAGGAATTTTAGTAATTTCTACATTATGCTGGGATACCCACAGTTAACATTGATTAAATCGCTTAACCAAGACATTCCACACCATCATATTTAAACAACAAAACCTTTAATTTAATTTAACGGAAGCCTAGTAAAAAATGACGATAGAAATAAAGTTTTCACACTAAATTTACTAAAAAAACTCTATATTCGTCAAAAGTCGAAATAAACAATGCAAAACTTGTTTTCGCGCAGTTTAAAAAATGGAAAAAATCACGTATAACTTACATTCTATTATTTGCAAATATTTGTGTACAAACACCATAATACTATAATTCACCTCATTCCGGGTACAACAATATATTAGCACGTGAAGGGATGTATATTATGTGGATGCTGTGAGGGTGCTATAAGGGCTGCAGCTTTCATATTTAAATTCAAGCTGATAATGCAATATTTCGTAGAAGCTGACTGCTATGGCTGTATAGAGCACTTCTTGCCAACAGAATTTAATTTCATAATAATTATTTATTTTTGCAACCAGTATGTAAAAAATTTACCCGCAGTAAATTAAGTTTTAATATTTCCATATTTTCACACAAAATATAATTTATGATTACATTATCACTTGAGATCATTTTTTTGACATTTTTAACGAATAGTCAAATCGTCTCAAATGTATAATTCTAATATAATTATATATTCATGTTTATACACATAAATCCCTAAATGCTAAATCCTTTTCAAAGTGCTGGTTGTAGATCTTGCCATATTTTCTTTCTTTAAAAACGAGACTTCTTTATTCGACTAAGAAGAACATACAGAAAGTTGGGTACCATAATTTTTTCTTATGAGTTAATAGCCTATCGACATACATAACAGGTAACATTTTTACATATTTTTGTAAATTTGAAATAGTCAGCATAATTCATAATAATTAAGTGATAAGTAAACAAAACCCAAATAAAAAACAATTCTATGCTTTTTATGTTATGAAGTAGTCCCTGTCCGATTTGACCACTGGTAAAATTATCAATAATTAAAATTTCTTAGCTGCTAATCAATTTACTGCCTACATATTTATCTTAAAAATGGTAGTTTTAACTTTTTGTTTTTATACGTGACATGTAAAGACAGAAACGATAACGATAGTAAGACCTTTACACCTTTTATCCATGATTGCAAATTTACAGAAAATCAGTTTTAAAGGTGCCCAATAATAAAATGTCAAAAGCGATCTTGGCTAGGATTAATATTAACCTTTTAAATTGAACGATGGGTACTCGAATAATTATCAGAGTACTGATTATTATAATAATATCGATTTCTCTTCATCAGAGTTTAAGGGCCAGAGTACTATCAGGTACGTTTGCCTACGTGCGTGCATGCTTGCCTGCGTGACCGATATGCACACGTGCGCAAGCAAACACGTGCGTATGCTGTTAAGTAAGAGTGCACATGTGCATTCATCATTCACACAAACACACACACACAACTCATTAAATGAAAATATTCTCGTCATAAGACATCAATTTGTGTGGCTCAGTCCTGCGATTCTAAGCTCAGAAGTAGTAACTAACCCGTTGAAAATATAGTTAATAATTTTGAAGGTAAATAAAAATTATATAAAAATAACGAATAAAATAATATGCAGTACCGGATCTTTTATTTTTCTAATAAAACCTAAGCGTCTACATACGCGCGCGCGCAGGTCTGTGTGTGTGTGTAATGGCGCATACCAATCGATAATGACCTTAGCTCGCGTAGTGGTGAATTAAATTGGTCAATCATTCTAAAATTAGAATAAATAGTTGTAAAGAATAGTACAAATATTGGGTGAGTTTTGAAGTAAAACTTATCACCAGATTATTTAAACATACTTGTTACGTTTTTACACAAAAGCATTGCTCTTTAATATTAATGGCTAAATGAGATTAGGTGCTGTATGTAGCATAACATATATAATTATTAATTAATACGACAAATTTTCGTACATATCCATTACAATTGGAAAAGCTAGACAAATATGATCGATAGTATCTGCGGAGCAAAATGCTTAATTTTAATTGCATTTAATCTGTTGTGTGTACATAGGTGAGGTAATTTGGAATGCACTCGGGTAAGACATTATTCACAAGGTCACATCAGTTTATTATATTAAGAAGAATAAAAAATTAATTTCAAATATAAAGGAAAAGCAATATATATATATATATATATATATATATATATATATATATATATATATATATATATATATAAATATATATATATATTATTGAAAGTAATAAAAGAAGGTTTGGAAAAATAAAAACAATAATTTTCTTTAAAAACCTTCCTCTTCATTACAAGGCGGAAAAAGTTTACTCTTGAACCTAGGTCTCTTCAGTAAAATGCAATAAAAAGTATATTCACCCGACGCTTGCCACCGGGGGGGCCGTTTCACTCTGCGTCTTCCTCTACGTGATCGCTACTTGAGAAACTTTCTTTTGAACGCTATACTGCTTTCCCATTGCCACTTCAGCTTGCCAGTCCTACGATTTACATTGATCTTAGTTCTCCTATGTATTTCTCCATCACGGATCATATTTTATAGAGAAACATGGAGAGAAACATGGAGAAACATAGAGAACAAACCCTATCCATCGCTGAAGGACCTGAAGCCGATTGAAACGATTCACGTCTTACTTTCTTGTCTCATTACTGATAAATTCTCCGATTAATCTCTTTTTCGAATTTGGATTTGCCTGAAAGAGCAGTATCTTCTAGGCGTACATAGTCATCAAGAACTGTTAAACTGTTATATTTTTTTAATTAAATAATTTTTTTGTAATTTTTTTATTTTATTTGTTATATTACTTAAATATATTTAATCGCACTAGCATCATAAATTTTTAATAATATCTATAAACAGGTAACTACTTATATGTTTATTTTTAATTTCCCATCTAAAAATTATACAGGGAATTAAAAATAAATAAGTAACTACTATTATTCGATACCCTTTATCGATTAATTTAGGAAAAAACTTATTCGGAAAATAATTATTACGGCAATGTTTACACGAGGAGACAAATTATCTAAAAATGAGTTCATTTTTGAATATTTTTAGCATATATTTGATAACAGTCATTATAATCGGATTTTCATACAAAATAAAAAGAAATTTGATAATTTTGAAAATTATTTGTATGTTTTTGTGTGCAATATCGTACAGCAGTAATAAAGAGAATACTATTTATACATGTATTCATCAAAAAGAAATCACAGTTCGACGCTACTGTCATCTATTTCGAACATTTGAATATCACGAAAAAATTAAGAATGCTTATCTTTTATTACTAGATTAAAAACGAGAGTAGCAATATTGACGGATTACGGAAACTTCATTATATGATGTTTCCTTTATGTTACAGTTAGAGGAAAAATGCTTGTTTTATGTTACAGAAAACGAAGAGTTAAATAGTCAGAAAACAATATTTAGTTTTTAATGCAGACATTTAAATGAATATTTTTCCAAACGTTGGGAAAATTACTTCGTGTCACAAAATAAATTTAGATATAGTCTAACACAACATCGTTTTTCACACACCAGTGTTAATCTTGGCTGGGTTTTATAAAGCACCGTGTTCACTTACACATACGAGTGTTGTTATTCATATCATATTACATAGTTACTCGCACAATTATTGATTGTATCTGTTCTTGACCAAAAATTTATATATCGTATTTGGTATTTGTTTTACTGTTCCCCATTTCATATATTTTTGTAGCTACATCATTGCTAACACTTAAACATAAATTTATTTAATTGATTTAATAACTAATCTATTTCTAATATAGGTTATAAAGACATGTATTATGATAACAAATATTATTTTAAAATTTAGTCTATGACACCATCGTGAAAAGAAGGTAATATGGGGATAATTACAAGTATATTATTCATAAATGTAATAAATTTATGTTTTCTCCTTTTTACTTAAAACTTGTCTGAAAAGGCATTTTAAGGAAAAGTAGGTAACATTTTTCTTTTCTTTTTCTGTTGGTATTTTTAGACGTTTGATATTTAGAATCGGGTTTTGAGTGAAGACTTAAGATACTGTTGCTTCAAATTTAGTTTTTGTTTATTGTTATGTTATTTTTTGATTGAAAAATGATTGTATATTTTAATGATTTTTTTATTAATTTGCTTAAGGATTTTTGATGGAATCATCACTACTGGATACATGCTTCTTCAATTCACGATTAAGCCCACAATTTTCACTCTGAACTGGTGGGTTAGGTTCATCACCGATCAGTGGTATATTATACACATCACTATAGGCTGGCTTGACAAGCGGCCGGCTTAGGTTCATCACTGATTAGTGGTATATTACACACATCACTATAGGCTCGCTTGACAAGCGACCGGCTGGGAACCAAATAAGTAAGAAATACGTACTCTAGAAAACCAGGGCTATTTTAAAAGTTATTTTCGATATATACGTTCCCAACTGATATTATAAAGGTGAAAGTCTTTTCATAGCGTTATCTTATAACTCTCCAATCAAGAAAAATGAATGTATAGCACTTTCCATATCCATTCAAAAACCAACAATGTTTTACTCTCCGTTAGAGATAGTTGGATTGAGAGAGTCACTTACACCAAAGACAAAAAGAACTAAGTTCAATAGTTTTCAGTAGTTGTGAAACTTATGTTAAAAAATATATAGATACAAACGACTTACGAAAATAACGGTTTGTTATGGATAAATATACTAATAGTTAAGTTAGGTATCTACTATTTTTTTTTTCAAATAAAAATATTTATATTTAAAACTAGGAATTAACAATACTCAGTATCTCCGTAACACAAGAACATCATAGTAATGATCCATATTTATTATCATTAACGCTTCTAAGAAACACTTATGAAGTTGTTTCTGTAAAAAAGGTTATTTGAACTTTTGTTTAAAATAATCTCAAAAATGAAGATCGAAATGTGATGGGTAGAATTCCTGAATTTGTACTGGTACTGTTCATGTTTAGTGTAGAATCGTTCAGTTAACCAAACAGTTGTAAAAAATAATAGATCATTAATGTTTCGGATAGGCTTTGATGTTCTGTACCTCTATGCTTCCAGTTTACCCTATAATTTATGATGGCCTGCATATATATATATATATATATATATATATATATATATATATATATACGTGTGTGTGTGTGTATATATTTTTTTAATGTGTACCTTTCTTTCTAGCTGATTTTACTCCAGAACTACTACATATCACTGCTGTTAGCTACTTTTTATTAACGACTTATTCATTTCTTTAGGGGGGAGCAATCTTAGTTGAATAACAATATTATAATCAGGAAAAAAAAATATTACATTTTGAAGAATTGTTTTTATATTCTTTTGGTAATTAGCTTTTACCAATTTCAATGTATTTAATATATCAACATTTTATTGCTATAATTTAGAATAAAATTTAAATGGATCGCAATATATTTAAATCAAAACAACGATATATAACCAATATATAGCCAAAGCACGAAGTCACCATTATGAACTTCGACCACATGACGAAAAGAGTAAACGAATTTGCCTCTCCCCCTTTCACTTCACAATCGTAATAATGATACTCGTAAGAATGCATTTAGAATTGTAGATTTATACAACGATTTTACGATAATAGCTTTGGAAAGTTTCTTTTTAATGTAAAAATTTCTAGTAAATTTTCATATTTGGCTTGGTCGAATATAACTCTCTGGATCTTCTTATTAATCCAATTTAATAAAACGCTACTGTTTTTAGTAGTCAGAAATATCTCTCAAAATACGCATACTTGATTTGTGACAGATGTTTATTAACGGTTACGTTACAGTTTTCTCTGCGCCTATCAACCGCTTTCAAAATTTTCCTTGAAATGAAAGCACATATTTGTCAAATTACGCTCGAGCCTGTTCTTGATTATAGCTATGAGGATAAGCGACGTGTTATTCTGATCTAAATTGACATTTGTTCTGTGTATTCTTTTCTTTCATCAACCAAACACGCGTTGTCGTCAATATGGTTTGGAGAAATTGGTTATCAAGGAATTCTTATTATTCGAGGTGATAAACACGAAATTCACCAAAAGAATTGTGGGGAATATCAGAACTTATATGACGACTAAAGGAACCACGAAAATGTTATTAAGATTTCATACCAATGTTTTTAAATTCTTTTGATTATATCTGAATAGAATAAGACAAGATTAAAAGAGAAATCAATACAATAATTGAAAAGATTTTATTCATCACATTAATTAAAAAGTTCATGTCTATTTAGTGACAAGGATATATGGTACACAGCTACTGAAGAAATATCAAAACAACCATTAAGTACCTATTGACGTAATCATTTACTAATGTATTTAATGTATGATTTTTCCTATTTATTTTTATATTATTTGATAATTATACAAAATTATTTTCTGTTTTAATCAGTATCACTACGACATTACATGTAATAATAATAAAAAAAATAATTACAATTTATTAATTGTCTTAATTTATTGGTATTTTAAATAACAAGAGAGTATAATTTGCAGTCTCATTAAAATAATTTTTAAAGAAAACCAAAATCATTAGCGTAATTACAGAGCATCTATGTTTTGGAAACATCTTAATGGCTATAATAATCTCGACTATTTTATCGTAATTCGCAGTAATTATATTCGTAATATTCACATTGAAGATTTTTGTTAATTTGAAGATTATCTGATTGTAATTCCATTCGTGTAATAGTAAAATAATAGTATTTTCTAGTTTTTCCACTTCGTCTAATATTACCTGACCAATTTTTTCTGAAATTTATGAATTTTTCAAAATTTGTTCACCAGCGGGATCAATACTTGAAGAAAATAATCATCAGCACATTTCATCCTTTCATTTTTCAATTTTTAATTTTTTCAAGTTATAATCATAACTTTTTGTTTTTTATTTCTATAACATCTTCACAAAAATGTTAACACGCTTTTATATGTTTACTGCCGCCAGCAGGTGCTCCAGTTATTTTCATAAAGATTTCTTGATATTTCCGGAACAGTTTCTTCGAACAGAACTTCGTTATTTAATCACAAAGCCACGTAGATTCAAAATCTTCATGAACGTCTTTATTGTTGTCAGATTTAACCTGTGAAGTTTTTACTTGTTTTCTAAAGCGGTCTTTGAGATTCTGACATTTTTTTAGTATAGCCACTGAAAATAATATAATGAACTCTTTTCTTTCCTATGACTTATACTTAAAATCAAATTAAAGAACATTCGCAGTGAGATCAGAATAATAAGGTACACTATATTTATTAATGCAGTGACATATTCTTAAATATAAATAGCAAATGAAAGTTCACTGCCTCTATCTGCCTTTAAATGAATTACCACCTCAGTTTGAAACCTGCGTACGTCTAATATTATATAGAAAGGTTCACAAACTTGTTTTTATATCTTCGTTTCTCTTTAAGGAAAATTACGTTGATAAATATCTTCAAATAAAGACTTCAAATAAATTTCCTGGTGCACTTACGTGACAGATTTACTTACGTCATTTTTTTATCTCTTGTAACAATCACTTATAACAAGCTCTATCGCTATTCAACTTAAGGAATTAGGTTTTTGTACATTAATTTTAAACTTTCCACAACAGGTTGATACTAGTTTTTAATTGAGAATTTGAATATGTACATTTTATTAATAACATAACGATATATTTTGTTTCGTATCAAGTATATAGCTAAATTATATTTTAGCTTTTGGACATCGTTTGGCCCCTGTTGATTTTTCTTAAGGAGACCAAATTTATTCGCTGATTTTGACTCTTTATACACCAAGGTAATAGATATAATATATATGTTGAGGTGTCTATTGTCGCGCAATAATAATGTATTTTATTATTGAGTTAAAATACATCTTCTTCCAACAGGATAATTCCTGCATTTCTCTAGTTGTAAAGAAGGTTATGTACTAATACGAAACGTGAACGACATCACTATCAAATTTCACGAAAATATGCCCCAAGGACACGCATTATTGGGTAATATCCATCAAGATACGCCTTTATTGATATTATTTTCCAGGAGAGCGAATTCATTTCCAAAAGCTGGTGTGAAAATTAATCTTTGAAGTGGAAACGTTTCAATGTTGGTCAGTTTGAAAACGCACACCTTTTGTGTTAATTCGTCATCCGGGTTATCCGCATTTGTAATAATAAATAAATATAAATTTTGATAATAAATTTCAAAATAACTTCAGTGAAAAATAAATAAATTACTTCTTTTTGTGGCATTTAGTACTAGCAATGTCTTCTATCAGAGCCTTATTTCATTCTTACGTTACATACTACAGAATTATATTACATACTACCGGAAAATATAATCTCACAATGATTTGCAAAAATAGTCCGAACTAAAACCTTGAGTAAGATAATAAAACTTTACCATAATGTGCAAAAAGTGCACAATAAAAAATAACAGGAAGTAATGAATAAAAAGTAAACATAAAACAAAAAGTATCCGCGTACAAAAAATTTACTTGTCAAGCACAAAAATATTTTATATCTTAAATTGAAGTTTAAGCAAAATCACTTTAACAGTTTCGACAATTTTATCAGTTTTAAACTCGCACGCTTGGTTTTATAGTCAGAGTGTTAATAATTGAATTTTGTGTTCCTTAAGAAAGAGTATAAAAAATACATCAAATTTTAATACGTGTCTTGTAAGCTTTATAATAATGAAAACATATTTTAATTTAATTTAATAATTTTACGTGAGACTCGAACAGAGAGACTATCTTATAAGCCGAAGGGCAACATATTAACAAAATGTCCCACAGGAAATATTTGTATACCTATGTGTTCGAGTTTTGTAATAGAATGGGTATATTTTAAACATTAATAAAAAAAAATTTAATGTTTGCACTATTTTTCAAGTTACGTGATTTGGTAATACAAATTTAAGGAAAGTTATAGTCTTCTGTAAATACCCAATTCTTGCTTGTTACCACCACCCGTTACGAAACACTAATTAAGTAATTAGTTTACGAATATTAATAAGGGATATCAAGAACAAATTTAACAAAATCTAAGAATCATTCCATTTAATGAATCACATTTTAAAGAATTAAATAAATAGTCAATTTTATATATCATATTTTTTAATATTTTCGCAACGTAAATTACGAGACGTTACTATTTTAATAATAAAATAGACAGCAAAATTCAAATAGCAACACGAAAAGAATGAATATATCATTCCTTTCGTATTTTTATTTTATTGGGAAACTAATCGTGTACAGAAATATTTCAAGGATTTGATGTTTTATTACGTGCAGAACAAATAACATCATCGACGACACGAGTTTCACATGGTCATGAACAAATTACTGAATATAATAATAATTTTGCCGTTGTTATTTTTCTGTACATCATTTCCAGAGTTGGTAAAATTAGTTTTATTTTATTCCATAAATATACAATAAGCATATTCCATCTAGAACTAGTTGTCAATATGAGGATACAAAAGCCGTCGAATTAAGTTTTTCCTCTTGAAATTTTTACCAATGTTATTTTCATTATCTTTTTGAATATTCAATGTGAATTTCAAAAAAATTATTTTAAAAACCCATAACTCTTTTTCAGTATTTTCAAAAGATTTTGTTACATTTTAATTAGTAGAGTCAATTTAAATACTTGTTATGATTTATGGAAAAGTAAATCGGTATATGTTGCATTTAAACGTATATATCATGATCGTATTTTAGATGTCATCATTGGTTGAACCAAATGATTTCCTTCTAGTGAAGAAGGAGGACTACGAATTGGTTATAGCTAAGTACAATATGACGGACAAAATGGTGCGAGAAAGTATAGAGAGCATCAATCAGTGGTACAAGATGCAGCCTCATCTTCCTGATGGTGCCATTTGTAAGTAGAATTAACTCAATATTTGATTTATAATTCAATGCAACTTAATATTTTATTAAGTAAAGCTGAAGTGAAATACATGCGATTTAAATGGAACGGGAAATTAATTAACTCAAAAATAATTTTTTTGTTGTTTTTTTGTTAAAGTTTTCAATAGAACAGATTATTACTTCGATTACTGCATTATTCCTGCATGCTTAACGTAGCTGTAGCAAAATGAAGTTCTAAATTATGTCAATAGTTTTATCGAAACGTGAGTCTAATGAACCTGTTAAGGTTGCACCCATTATGAAGGTTCTGTTAACACTTAAACATATAAAAAAAATTAAGTACATATAGAGTGCGTATCAAACTGTGTGAAAATATTAACGTTACTTTCCAGCATGCAGATATATTGCCCAGTATACCTTTAGCAGACGAAAATTTTGCAAGTATCTTCTAAATTATGAAATTTTGAATTCATGGGACTTTAGGAAAAGATCTAGTAACCCTTCTTTTATAATCTTGACTTTAACAACTTTGCAGATGGGGAGATATTTTATATGTACATTTCCAACAATATCTGTAGAATTATCTTATATAAAATTCCGCAAACACTAGTTTTATTTTCCATATGAATTACTCTTTTAGTTGATGTTCCACATGAAATAGAAAATTTAATGAAATTTTGATGTAATATTTTCATATAATTATATTTTAAAAGTTTACTATTAATAATTATAACACGAAGCCCAATTTAAAGTTCCCGGAAAAAGGTTTGTGGACATTTTAATAATATGTTTAAAATTATTTGATGCAAAATTCTAAATGAAATAATATAGGTGTCCTTATATTTCATCTTTTTAACTGATGTTGCACATAATAAAACAAATTGAAAAAAGTTATTACTATATTTGCCTCCTTTAAAATTACATCTCAATAATTTTAAGTATTTTATTATCGACATTTGTAAATGTGGGTTAGTATATTTTATCACAATGCTATTGCGTCATCTTTCTTCGTTAACAAATTTCCGGATTGCGGAAGAAATTAACATTTTCTCATTTCATACAGATTTTGCTTTCATTTACCGGATAATGTAACAGTCCACTGCGTATCCACCAATTGCCCTTGAATTTTTGTGAAATACTATTTTTTGTCATATAAACTTACTTAATATGCATGGAATATCAATAAGAAGTCACTCACTCACACTATTTTTGTTGTACCTCAGCACTTTTTACCTAAGTCAGTATTACTTTATTGATCTTAATATCTTTTGACTACCCGCATACGTGAGAATATTTCTGGTCAGTACTGTTCCTTTAATGGAGCAATAAACAATACAAATTCAACAACGTCGAATATTGTTGACAATCAACTTTCAGCTTGTTTTGAGACACTTTAATTCCATCAATGAAGACTATTAGATTACACAGAAAGCTATCGATTTTTTGCATAAAAATGAACGATATGAACATACGTAAACCATATAGCTGCTATAACGTATAGCTGCTATAGGACAAGAAAATAGACTAGCTTCTGCAGAATTTTTCCATTGTTTCTTTCCTGCCAATATATACTCAAAAACTTTGGCTTAGCATCAGTTCAAAAAGAATCTGTACTGATAATGGAAAGCTTTATTCCACGTATAGCAAAAAATGATTATTTGTAAACCATTCCATTTTGCATAACGCGTAATCTGTAGTGAGTCCCCTCCTTACCTTCACAGGAAAAGAAAATATTTGTTAGCTTTTAAGAAGTGGAAATTACTTTAAGAAAATATAATAAGATGCACGCATATATCAATAGTATGTTACTTTTCACTGCCTTACACATAACTTTTATTTTAAATAAAAAAAATAAATACATTTTCTTTCAAAACTTGCAGCCGACAAACGCCTTTTTCGACTTTTACTTGCAAGCGGTTTCAGCTTGGAGAAGACGAAACGGAAAATTGATAATCTGTTCGCGGTACGCAACCTGTGGCCTGAAATAATGGGAAACCGTGATCCATGGTCTGAAAGAATGAAAGCTGTCACGAAACATGGACAGGCAGTTATATTACCAAAGCGCCTCGACAACATGTGTAGAGTTTTTGTCTGCATGTAAACACTTTCATTAAGTATAATTATGGTCATAACACAGTAAACATTAATACGAATTATTTTAGGACTCATATTAGGACAAATACAGCAAAGAACGACTTAGAAAACCCGAGTACAATAGCTCTATTGTATAAATTTTGTAAAATTTTCGCAATGTCCTTTTAATTCTTAATAAAAATATAGACATCTTTAGTTTCTTACTCCTCGATTCATATAAATCTAAATAATATTAGTATATCCAATTAATTCCGTTTTTAAAAATAAGTAAAAAAAGAATATGTTAAAAAATTAGAACCCGTCTACGATGGAAAACGTTTTTGAAGAAAGACAAAAACTCTTCAAAAATGAACATGTAACATTTTATTGTTTTTAACAGAACACAAAGCTTATCAAAAATACATTTTTGTTATGGACTATTTATTAACATATTTACTTGAAAATAGGTCTGAATTCTTAGATTTAAATGTTAATTGGTTTCTTAACATAGACAGTTTTTTTATTTATTTTGTTAACCCCTTATGTAACAAAAAGAACCAAAAAACAACATTTTATGTAATCAGGGCAAAGAAAATTCAATTTCAATCAAATAATTTTGAAATACTTAAAAATAATATTTATGCTTAATTTTTTGGGGCACCTAGAGTTGAGTGAGGGCGTCCTCCATGATTTTCCATCTCTTTCTGTAGCCTTTCTAGGATGATTGTAACGATACAGTATTTCTTCCTTTACTTTCATATAGGCGAATGAAACTGAATTGTGTTTGTTATTGGTATGTGTAATATGGCGACCCTACCTGAGATCGGTTGAACCTCCGTAATATGTAACTTCATATGATCTTTCAGTGTAAAACCCACTCCATTCCCACTTACATCCACTTATTAAATACTATTACCTGTATATATAATAATTATATAATTTTTTTCCATTATTTTTATGCCTGTCAATTTAATTTCAGAAAATCTCAGAATGTCATACTTTATATCATTCGTAGCATATGGCAATTCAGCCTTTCTCTCGCGGCTTATTAAGGAGTTTACAAATAATTGTGTGTTTCCGTCATTCGCGCTCCTTTTCTTATATTGAGGGTTTTGGTCTCTTTCTCCCATGGTGACCAACCGTGTATTAGGAGATGTTGGTGTGGATTTTTGATCACGAGGGGGCCTCTAAATTTCATGATATTAGTTTCTGATCCTTGATCTTGAAAAGAGAAACAGACATTCCGGAGAAACCGGCACATAATGTGCCGGTAACTCCGCGAATATCAAGTACTAGTCCACTCATCTTAGGGGTATCACATCGGAATGAAAGATAACCGGCTGTAAACTTGTATAAAACTTTATTTTAACATCCTAAAATTTTTTTCAAAACCTACTCACGATAGCATGTGCGCGACTTGTAGATAACTAAGGACAAAGGTCAAGAAATCGATTTTTTGCGCATTTTTTGCAAATATCTCATTCCCTGTTAAATTTACGCTATTTGTAAGTATTATAAATATTGTAGGGAATAAAATTCTCTACAACTTTTGTTGCAAACATTTTTTTATATCTCAAACCATTTTTGAGATAGAGGGCGGTGAACCCGCAGTCTTTCACTACTTATGGTATCATTCACGTTCAACCTGTAGTCTCGGTCAAAAACACAACGTATAAAGCACGTTAAAATAATGATGTTAAAATAAAGGTTTATACGAGTTTACAGCCGGTTATCTTTCATTCCGAGATTCTTACCCTATTTTGATTAAAATGACTGGACTATACGTCGTGATTTAGTTATTGCTTTGACTTTTATTCTTTGACGTAATATTTCTGAAGTTTCCTTAGCCGTGTTGAAGTTTGTGTCGGGTGGGGAGCCGATGACGCTCTTTTTCTATTAGATCTTTTATCGTTTTCCATTACTATGAGTTTATTGTAACCTATAAATGCTTTGTTGTGGGTTTTGTAGTGTAATGCTACCTGCCCGTTCCTTGCAACGATTTTTTATACAAAATCTTTATAAATTCCCCACCTGAAGATATTATCATACAATGAAAACTAGGTCGTGATTAAGAATTTAAATAAAGTAGAAATAATACTACATCACGTGGTCTCTTTTAGTTGTGAATAAAAATTAAGTGATTTCTTATTATTTAGTTTCTAAATTGTATTTCCTAGTATTGTTACTGAAATAACTACGGTCCTGGTATTACTTTCCCTCTGACCTAATTTTCGTAGGGATTCCCCTTCGAATTTCTGGAAACGTCCACTAAAATGTTTACAATTTCCTCTTGCCACTGAAAACATGAATTTTCTCTTTCTTCCACACCAACAATATACATTTTCTTCTGATTGAATATTTATCTAATTCATCTAATCCCTTTTCTTGATCTTCTATTTGCAATCACACTATCGCCAACTCACTATTAGTTTCTTCGAATTTTTCGTTAATGTTATTATTTATATTAGTAGTGACCTTCTCCTTAAGTTTTGTAAAAGAAATTTAGCCCAATGGTACCTTAAATTGTGCTAAATTTCTGTTGCTATCTATTTATTCATTTCTAGAATTAATTTCACTATTTGTTTCATAATTATTTTGGTACAGGTAGTGTCCTCCTGTAGTCCCAACTATCAGTTATCAATGGAGTTTCCTTGTTTTCGCAGTAGTAATGTTACTCGACGTTAGATGGCGCTGTTATTATTAACATATAATGAAAATAATAATATTCAGATTATCCTTACATGTAACGAAAATCCCACTAGAAATTTTAAACTACCTGGAGCATTACTCGTAAAAATATTGAACACTGGATTCCAATATGTACAGTACCAGAAAATATTCTCAAATATAATATATAGTTCGTCGGCAGTTATTTATAAACATGTGTGATCTTCACAATTTTACAGTTGATCTTCACCGTGTTACATTACGACTTCACCTTAATTAAATAAGTTCATATATCACCTTAATAATTTCACATAGCTAATCTATTTATTCCTATATATTCATGGGTATTTTTAGGTAAATTTTTAATATAACGCCACCTTCTTTCGAATCCATTCAGAACTACGAAGTATCTAACATGTTTTCTGTCTAAGTTACATTAATCGATCATATGTTACCAATAAAGTGATCTTTGTAGTACCATTTAATCTTTATAGATGGCGCACGTTAAAGTATTTGAAGTAGTGAGTAAAGCAATATTTTTTTAAAATCTTTGTACTAAATTTACTTCAAATTCCATTTAACATGTGTTATAAAGTTTTACGCAAAATTAACATAATCTGATTCACACAAAATTATATGATGGTTGCCTGTCTAGGTGATCCATATTTAAGTTAAATTAATTTCATTAATTAACTGGCATTTAACTTTAAGTCTCCCTTAGGTTTTTATCTACTTTCAACAAGAAATACGGCAGAAATTTATTTTAAATTAAATTTTAACAGGGATCCTTTTAATATCATTGTTATCCCATAACTACTCCCCCCTTCTTTATTTAATTAGTTTTTTAGTCTTCTTTATTTCCTTTCAAAGGGCATTTTTAGCGTTCTTGTAGTTATTGATCTTAGGGTTACGTGTAATTTTTCAAATCCTTTGCATTCAATGAAAGTTATGCTGGATATAGAAATATACTCACATATGAATATTCACACAGATAAAGTTTTAGTCTTATACGTACACATATACAGGAAATTTGGCTACCGCGGACCTAGTAAAAGTACAATTATTATGTAGTGTGTACTTTATTGTATATCAATAAAGAACTGTTGCCACAATAACGAAGTTATGATATATTGCTTGTTGTGATTCATTACAAGTAAAATAATTAATTAGAGCAAGCAGTTTGAGAAGCAGACAACAGAGTATGGATGTCTGAGTTTTGTTTGAGAATATTGCTCTTTGCATTAATTTGCGGTTGTTTTTTTCGAGCCTGCGCGGCTCGACAAGAAATTATGAAACTGCAATTTTTTTATAAACTTTATCTCTCTTTGTTCTGTACTGTCCAATGAATCATTTTCCGTTTTCTTGTAATGCTTATTGTTTTTTTTTTATTATCGTGGAAAACCCTACTTTTTATTCGGAAATTGTTATATTAAAGGAAATTAAATTATGCCACAATATTGACATGACGTTTTTTTGTTTAAATAATATATATAATATTCAATAAAATATACAAAACCTATATGAAACGCATTATTATTAGTTAATATGCGCATTTCAAAGCAGTATACAGCACTATATACATAAAGCAATTATCATTGCAATTATTACATAAATAATTACGTGAAAGACAAAAAGCAATTTAGTAATAAATAAATTAATTAACTTAGCTCAAAATCGCGCAGGAAAAGAACGTGTTATTAATTCATAGAAAAGTAGTTGTTACAACAACATTCCTCACGCTAAAAATCACGGTTTACAAATCAGTCGATGGCAGCACTGATTCGTGTTATCGCCGTGAAGGTTCTTTGTGCTTAGAGAATCGCGCGGATTTCACTCCGCTTTTAATCTCTTATTTCATAGTGTACTTATCTCCTTCTGAAACTGAGGGCCTCAATGCATACTTTGTCGACCCGCCCGTTTCAGACGTGTCCGGTCACAAAAAAAAATTTTATTAGGAAAAACATTAATAGGAAAAAAACCCTATTCAATCTTATGTAAATTATAGGTTTTTGGAATATATTAATTCTTGGCACAAAGCAAGTACATTTTCTTAAAAGTATAAAAAGTTTTCTTTTGTTTTGTTGCAAGAAAACATATTTTCGAAAGACACTCTTTAACTCGTATTATATTTGATACCAGTTAATATAAGTTAATATAATAAGATATCTTATTATATAATACCAGTTAATATAATAAGATATCTTATTATATAATACCAGTTAATATAATAAGATATCTTATTATATAATACCAGTTAATATAATAAGATATCTTATTATATAATACCAGTTAATATAATAAGATATCTTATTATATAATACCAGTTAATATAATAAGATATCTTATTATATAATACCAGTTAATATAATAAGATATCTGTTAATATTTTTTTCTATTAACTTAATTTGCATTTAGTATCCGCCATATTAGAATTACTATAACGCCACATATCCCATGTTTCATTGGTGTTTTCTGAACCTATTGTTAAAACGAATAAAATGACATCTTATTTGCCTAAATGTCGTGAATATTATAGGAGATACACGGCAACAAATGTAACATATCTGGGAGATATATATATATAGAGGTCAACGTCTTCGATGTAGTAGGGTAATTAATTATTTCAATATAACAAATTAATGATTTTATCTCAAATATATGATTCTGAATCTAGAAAGTGATAGCGCTATTGGTAGAAAATCTCATATCATATTTTGAATAATTGAAAGGAAATTCTCAATTAAACATTTATATACACACTCACACACACACACACACACACGCACGCACGCATGCGCTCGCGCAAGCGCATTCGCAAACGCACGCGCTTGCACGCACGCACGCACTTACGCATGCACGCACGCACTTACGCATGCACGCCCATATATATATTTACACACATATGAATATATATATATATATATATATATATATATATGTATATATATATATATCTATATATATATATGTATATATATATATGTACATACATATATATATATATATATATATGTATATGTATATATATTAGGGTGGAGCGATAATGTATGATTATTTTTTTTCCATGGCATAGCGACATAAAGTGGCTTTTCATTGAGTAAATCAAACATGCAAAATATTACTTACTTATCTTGATATTTTGGGATGCCCCAACACAATTGAAAAACAGAAAAAATGTGTCTATTTTTTCATATTAGCATCAAACTACCTGATACGTTATAATCTTTAGTTTATCTTTAAAAATATTTTTCTGAATTTTAAACCTACTCTAAAGCGAAATACATAAAAATATACATACATAAAAATATAGAAATCCAAAAACGGAAATTGTGTTTTTAGTTACTAATTTTTTTATTTATTAAGGCTTTTCATATAAATTTAAAGAAACAAGATACAAGTAATTGTGATAAGCTAGTAGTAGCACGTAAAAAATGTTTGTAACAGTTACTCGTCTCTCCACGTTCACAGAAAGAATGATTCATTTTGTTCAAATGTGAACAGTTTAAAAGGCTGACCTATTTCAAAGGAATTATGAGTAGTATGTATTTAGAAGAAATAAATTTTAGCTTTATTTTATTTTGAAGGGTCTAGAAAATCATTATCGAAAAAAATGTAAAATTTTATAGGGGTATTATTACGTTTTAATCTATTTATTTGAGACATCAACGCCTATTGTTATATTTACAATTTATTCCTTTAATATATATTTTAATACACTCGAATACAATACATTTTTTTTTATAGATTTCAAAGCGAAGATCTAACAAACTATAATATATTGGACGTAATTAAATTAACTTTGATGGCTTATGATTACCGCATTTCATAGACGTATCCCTTGGCGACCACTATATCATCGATTGTGAGGATATGAAGTTCGATCATATAAAGCAGGTTACTCCAGCTATGATATAGAAAGTTCTCTTCGTTTTCCAGGTGAGCCACATTCCTATAATTTTTTCTAATAATCTAATGCTAACTTTTTAGGTGACCTTAATTTTGTATGTTTTTTTTTTCAGAATTGTTTCGGTGCCAAAATAAAAGGAATACATTACATACATATGCCAATATTCACAGAATACATCGTAGCGCTAATAAAGGCAGCTTTGAGTAAAAAGCTTGCAAGCCGAATTCACTTTCACAAAGACAAGGAGAGCCTTCATAAAATTATTCCAAAGAACATTCTTCCATCTAATTTGGGTGGAGGGGAAAAGACCACCGCGGATCTTAGTAGTATGTTATTTTTTCTAAGATTTATTAATTAAATTAAACATCCCCATAGATTTGTATAGCAATTGCATATCAATTACAAATATATTTCTCGCTTAAGAAATCTGTATAGTTTTAAATACTTTTCTTGTAATTTTGTCGTAAATGGAAGTATTCACTTTATTAGTCACTTTAGTTAGCAGCCTAGTTTTCTTAAATATGATTGATATTACGAAGTTAATAATAAATTTTCCCTTGTATGTAAAATTATATTACACGTTCGACAAAAATTAAAATAAATCTTTCTTAGAAAATTATGATAACAATTTTTTTTTCTAATAAGTCAAACAGATGAAAGATTGACTATAAAACGACACATTGTAAAGGCAATGTTCAAATTGAGTATATACAAGAAGGTAATTTCGAAAAAACCACATTTTTTGAAAATGATATGTGATGAAAATAATAGTCGGAATTTAACGAAGAAAGTTTTGTTATTAATTTATATTAATTTTTTTTTCAGAGGACTTATTTGAGCAACTGGCTAAACCGGAAATGCGCGAGTGGTTCCTGAAGGAAGATCAATTTAAAAGTGACCAAAGCAAACTAATTCAAGATAAAAACGATACTTCAGAGGGTTTATTGGGATTACAAGGGTCGTTCAGGACTCTGGAAATAGATTAATGAGTTTTTAGTTGATTTAATACCACCTTAGTGTACAAATCCCCAGGACCTGTATAGAAAAAGACAGACGCTTTTAATGTAGAAAAAATGAAATGATTTGTAGCAATAGAAGCTTGCATTTCATATACGTTACAGTAGATATACTTTAAATGTCTATTTCATGTTTACGCATCAACAGCACGTTTTTCATATACCACTGACAAAAATTCGTTTGGTTATTAGTTGAATAAACAACTAATAATAAGTTAAACTTGTTTAAAGATAAAGAAAAACAAATTAGAAAAAAAACATCTTTCATTTAAAAAAAAATAAATTTTTAGAAATTAATTTTAAGAAAAATAGAATTTTCTGGTTAGCATAATTTATTAAAATAAATGTGGAAAAAATTAATATCATAATTTCATTATAAATAATGTTTTTTTTTCACGAACTTCTCATTTATATTACATTATTTTATTTAAGATCGAAAAATAAAAATAATATTAAAAGATAAACAAAGGTTATTTATGTCTAGAGAAGGAACAAATAAATTGGTGTTTGGCTTTGGCAACAAATATTATCATGCTGTATATATTGGAAATTTTGAATAAGAAAATTAAAAAAGAAAAATAATCTACATTGACACAAGTGTGCATTACCTGTACATTCACGGAGACACGTGAAAACCCCAAAACAATGCAGCGCACACTCAATTAATCATGTTTAATCCAGTATAGCACTAAATAATACAATTCATTGATATAAGTTTTGCAATTACATAAATGTACATATCATAAATAAATAATTTACGTTTTCATTGTAAACGTTAACTTTATATGCTGAGTACGGGAGTGAGATTGAATTCTATTAAAAAACCAGTATTACTAACATTCTATTAATAAATAACATTCTATTAATAATCGAAATTCGAACCCACACATTTATCGGGTTCCGTACGTAATTCAATGTCTTACCGTGGGGCTAAAAACCTAACCTATGAATTGATGGTTTTGATGGTTTCACTCCTTTTAAATCTAATTAACAAATTCCAATCATCCAGTGCATACGGTTTGTTAAATAATAATCTAGGCATACTAAACGTATGAAAAAAAATTGAGTATTTGCCTTAAAATGGATTTATTAATACGACACATAAAACTAACCCGTTACCGATAAGGTTCAACTTGAATTAAATCCATTTATAAAAGTCAAAAATTACCTTGCATTACGCTTCAATACAATATTTTAATGCATTTCAACAAGATTTGTGTGAAAAATTAACGGAAGGTCGATATTCGAACAATGAAATGGAACAAGAACGATTGCGATTTTCAACAGGCTGCTATTATCGAACGTGTATGTCAATAATTCATAACCTGTACAATAAAACTTGAGAATAATTTCATTTTATTGAAAAAGTAGTACAACAAAACCGGTTTTAGCAGCTAGTCATGTGTTAAAAACTAAACCCGTATCAAATTCAATCTCACCAACAAAACGTATTGGAAAATTAGTCCCGTTGTCTACATGATAAAGTTAATTTTATCAAAACAGTTTTTTAAAATTAAAATATTGAATATTGGCCTTAATTTTCTAGAAATTCATTATTCAAAATTAAATGAAACTACGTGATGTAGTATTATCTCTACTTTTTTAATTTCTTTACCACGACCTAGGTTTCGTTGCATTACAACATCTTCAGGTAGGTTATTAGCAAAGATTAACTCTTAGGAACATCCAACAGCATTTATATGTTTCAAACACAATAACGGAAGCCGGGTTTGTGTGGGTTTTCCTACTGCTTATGTAATGAGTTTATTGTAGGGGAGCGGTATAAGTTTTATTATATTTCCGAGAGTTATACGATATACCAGTATTTTAGTGAGGGTAATAAATTAAATTGTTGTTATTATATGAGGTTGTACAATGCAAATGTTTGGTTGTATGTAATAAAATTAAACGGAACTTATTCTCCGTAACATATTTATGCAAAAGTAAAGGTATCTGAAAGTTAGAAAAAGATTATGAAACTAATTTTACATATCTCCTGTTTTATTTATTCATGTATTTATTTATTAATTTTTTTTTATTTTTCTATTTCTTTATTTATTTATTTATTTTAATTTTTTGTTTGCATACTTATATTTATATGTGTATTTGGGCTGAAACAATTTGAAGACTATTGTGGTATCAATGATGTCTAATTATATTATATCTAGAAGATATTAAGTATGCGTGATGATATTATATTTAGTTGTTCATTTAATATATTAACCTTGGTGTCTTTTTTATGTCAATTTCAACAATTACTTTCTTATTACGCAATATAATTTTGTGGTAGTTGCAAAAAAAATGCTACAAAGCAAATTTAAATAGTCCAATTCACATAAATACTATCATACTAAGCTAGAGTCATTTAAATGTATATACACAATTAATTGTAATAAGTTATATAATATACTAATAATATTTCAAAATCGATTATATTTGCGAATAATTGCAACCATGTAGCCATAATTATGTATATACGTAAGAATCAACACTTTGGTTGGAATACCTTCTGCGCGCATATGTACGCGTTTCGTACATACATACCCAGTTATGTTCAAGCATATGTGTACATAAATATGCACATAGTTACGTATATTAGTAGATCATTATATTTAACGAATACCAAAGTGTTTGTACAAAAAGGAAAAACCGAACCTCTATAAGAATGTCCAGTTATCAACCCGTCTACTTAGTGATAACGCACACTAACCAACATATATCACAACACCCAACACCCAACATTTTTTTTAATAAAAGTAGCTGAAATAAAGGAAGATTTCTTTTAAATTTCCTTAATTGCGTCAAATCTTAAGTGCAAAAGAAAATTAGAAGGATTTCAAAATTCTTCTAGTTTCATGCAGGCTAATTTTGGAGACGTTTTTCGAAACTTCCAAAATATACGTTTCCGCTCCTCCCTAATTCTAATAATTAACACATCTTAATTAAAATAATAAATTTTTCCACTCCATATTCCGTGGTTATATCAGAAAAAATCGTTAATACGTTTTCCTTTCAAGTGTGAAATTTAGTATATTTGTTAGTTAGTAAAGATTAACATTAGCGGACGTGGCTTTTGAAGAAATCCTTTAGCAATCGCGCGTTGCGGGATGAAGTTTCCACACCAAATTTTGATAACGAAAATTACGGTGATCTTAGGAAAAATGCTTAAGTATTGGTCAATTTTATAACAAAAATTGATTTTCAAAAATATAATGAAAATGCAGCAAATTTTTCCAACATTTGCATATTTAAAATACGGACAATAGCGAGTCGCACTCGCGCTCAAAAGGTACTGTAGGACCAAACAATATTAAACTGATGAGTTTTTATTTCTCAAAGACACTGTAAAAAACAAAGTTATTGCTGCGATCAGTACAAAAAATATCTAATATTTCAAAAACCACAAAACATGTCTTATTCAAACTAATTTTGCTTGAAAACTTATTTTTTTTTCTTCCACCTTAATTTTATCAGGTTTTCACTTCTAACTTTTCAGTTAGTTGAAAAGTTATAAGGTAGAGCACACATTTTAAGAATTTAGAAGCGCATATCTCACCAAAATATAGAATTGTATAAAAAACTTGTCTTGGAACCTATGTATCGTTTTTAAGACCTATCTAACGATACCCCACACGCCTAGGTGTACTCGATTTTTTTATCCCTCACTTATATGTACGGAGTGCTACCTCTAATTTTTTTTCTTCATTATTTCATTACTTCATATAGCGGTTCTTAGAAGACACCTGCCATCCAAATTTAATATATATGGTGCCAATAGACTCGTAGGAAAATGGTGTTAGAAACGGGTGTTAAAGGCGAACATACGGACAGAACAAAATTATAAGTGTTCCATTTTTGCCACCTGCCTACGGAATCCTGAAACCCCATATTTTACAATAGGTTACTGAGATAACTATCAAGTTAAATTATCCTGGTTGGTGGTAGTTCCTAGTTACCCATGCAACCACCCCCGCGACATATAAAACATGGGAGCAATAAATGCATTTCACCTTTTGCCCAAGTAAACACGTATAATGGTTCCATATTATTTCGTGATATGATATAATAGTATTATTGGTAAAAAAATGTTATTAAACCTGCCAGAGTAAATAAAAAATCTAATCTGTACGATTTCAATTATTACTTTTCAGGAAATTTATCAAAAAACTTACCACTTCAACATATTCAAATGATGCCTATAGACTATCACAAACCTGAACGACGAATGTCACTAAAATTTCAAAAATATATATTATAAAAACATATATCATTTTTCTATCTTACAAATAAAATAAAGACGACTGACTGATTAATAGAGATCGATTAAATCTGACAGATGGATTCCTTCGGACAGAATCAAGTCGAAATGAAAGATACCTGTTGAAAGTCAATCAATCTAATACATTTAATATCTCACTCTCTCTCGAGAAAGCATTTCATGTTTTTTCGTTCTCGCACGGGTCTGTGAAGTTAACGTCACATGCCAGCAATGTGTTGCAAATATTATTTTTTTCGTGCTTCAAGAATGTCTTCTACAACTGATCAAATTTTCATATATATACGTAAATTTAAATGTAAGTAACGAATGTATACGTAAACGTCAAATTGGTGTATTGTATATGGGGCATGTGAGGAGAGAATTTGATTGTTGTGGTTTTTGGTCTAGTGCAACCTTTTGATTTATAGGTGCACGTAATAAGAATACTAAAAAGAAATGAGTCAGTAACTAAAGAATGACATAAGCAATAACCAATAACTAAAGAATGATAAAATGTTGTTTATTACTATTCGTTCAAACAATATTCGGGAATTAATTCATTTTATTCCCTCAATACTTTCTGCCCATCTCTAGTAAATACAATAAGTACTTTCTAGTCCGATATTTTAGTACTTCTGGTGACACTCCAATACCTCAGCAGTTAGAAGATATTAAAATACATTATACGTTACTCACAGACTCACAGACTCAGTTCTCACGTTACTCACAGAAGCTGTTAATCGTGATAATAGAACAAATATCGTAATATTTACATAAAAATTCTATATTATTAGTAAGGAATAATTACGTTGATTAAATATTAAATATAGATAAGAATAATTAAGTTAAATTTTATTAAGTATGAATCTAAAATACAAAATATTTTGTGAAAAGGCAATTCCTCGACTTAAATTTTACCATGAAACAAAATCTCGATGCTTGCATTGCATTTAATTTTAAATGTTTCCTGTAAAAGTAGAAAATACTCCACACATAAACTGTCTAAATTTTGATATACGCATTATAAAAAAACAACAAAAAATTAAGTGGTTAAAATATTAGTGAAAATGAGTAGTCACATAGTCAGTATCCATGTGAAAATAATAATACGGACAAGCGCAAGAAGGAATTAGTCAAATTCAGTGGAATAAATGTGACGAGGTAACAAAAAAAATAAATAAATATTGGCTGATAAGTGGAAATACCTCTCATTTTAAAAGAAAATAAAATAATTTTTCAATTAAACCGTTTTTCAAAACATTACGCCATATTTTTTGAAATATGATAATACGATTTTGGATATAAACTCAAAACGGAATATTACAAAAATAAGAAATAATTAAATTGTACAAGTATTCTAACTAAAAATAAGAAAATGTCGAATACAGTTTTAACATTTTCATGATTTGGAAACTGTTAATATATTAGTCATACGAGAATTTGTTCACAAGTAACGAAAAAAGCGAATCTCTTCTCGGTAGCGAGTAATTATTTTACACGTAATAAAATTACAAGAAACTACTAGCACTATAAGATTTAAAAGGTATTAAGGGCTTTTATAAACCTTCCTTTCAACTTTTAAATTTGCAGTTGCAGATAAAAAAAAAGTTTAAAAAAAATTTATGGGTAACAAAATCTCAGCTTCAAAGCGGTTATTTTTCGTTCGAATCGGACCATAATTCACTAAGTTGCAGCTGTTTAAAGTTATCACACATTTTTCAAAATTTTCGACAATCCTCTGATTTTTCTAATCGGCAAAATTGTATAAAGCAAAAGTTATATAATTGTATAAACACTAGTCTCACAGTAAATGCATGCGAGTTGTGCATTATCTTTATTATCTTCTCCCAGGTCAGACGGAAGTACACTCTGTGGGATTAGATTGTGGAGACTCTTCACATCTTTGTCAACGTGTATTCGACTTGCAATTTTCTCACAAAGAGCGTTATGACAAATTCCGTATATGTGGCACGTTGATAAAATGTATTCCTTTTATTTTTACACCAAAGCAACCCTAAAAATTACATGAGATATTTAGTATACAAGAATGTTGACAGTTAATAAAGCAATTTTAGGTTATTAGGACAATTATCAGTTTAATGGAGAATAAAAATTTATAAGGACTGTCGTGATAAGTATTGAGAAAAAAAGAAATCGTTAACAGTGAAACTTCAAACTTGTAATTTTTTGAAAATAAAACATTTAGAAGGTGAAACGTTTTTAATGTCTTAATTATTGTTTTAATTCTTTAAAATAATCCAATGAATTTATTTTCTAACGTATCTAAAAAATTAGCATACGAACAACATAGAAATCAGCATTCGGAATTAAAAGTATGAAATAATTAAACATTTATATAGACATATAAAAAAGATGATCGAAAATAAAGGTCATCGAACTTTTACTTTTCATTCATTTCTAAACCCTGTTTGTAAACAAAAACTTAATAAACATACTAACTTTATAAACTAATATTAAAAATATATAACTTTTTAAACGTACTTCCCGGGACATACGGGAAAAACGGGAAAAAACGCAAAAGCTCACTTGGAGAACAAAAAATGTTTTCTTTACCAAAGCCGGATTCATTTGCATTAATTGACGGACTTTAATATCTTTGAAGTCCGTAAAGTAATGGTCACCAGTAAATACATCAGCAGCAATTCTATAATCGACTACTGGAAAGGTCATTTTAATTACATCGCACATGCTGAAGATCGCCACATCTAAAAAATAATAAATATTGTATTAGACATATGTTAAAAATATGAATATACATTACAAAAATAACCTGTTGAATTAAAGAGTATGTTGTGTTTATATATATATATATATATATATATATTTATATATACACACACATATATGTATGTATATATATATATATATATATATATATATATATATATATATATGCGTTTGTGTATGTGTGTATGTGTGCGCGCGCGTGGGCATATGGGTACGCGCGTGCGTGTGTGCGTGCGTGCGCGGGCTTGCATACGTGCGAGTGCGCGTGCGTGTATGAGTATGCGTGCGGGCGTGCATGCGTGCGTGTGTGCGTGCGGGCGAGTGTGCATATGTGGGTGTGTGTGTGTGCGTGTGGACGTGTGGGCGCGAGTGCATGTGCGCGTGTGCGTGAGTGCGCGGGTGCGTGAGTGCGCGGGTGCGCGTGAGCGGGTGGGCACATGGGCGCGCGTGCGCGTGCGCGCGCGTGAGCACGAGCGGGCGTGCAAGGTCGCGCGCGTGTGAGCGAGCGCACGTGCGTGTGTACACGCGTGCGTGCGCGCAAGTGTGCGTGTGTGCGCGTGTGTGTGTGCTCGTGCGCATGTGCGTGTGTGTTATTGTGTGAGTGTGAGTGAGGGTGAGTGTGAGTGTGTGTGAGTGAGTGTGTATGAGTGAGTGAGAACGAGCGCGCGATTGTGTGTGTGTGCGAGCGTGTGTGCGCGTTTGATGTGTGTGTGCGTGTTTGCGTATTTGCGAGTGTGTTTATGTGCGTTCGTGCGTGTGTGGGTGCATGTGTGGATGCGTGTGTGGGTGCGTGTGTGTGTGTGCGCATGTGTGCGTGTGTGCGTGTTTATGTCTGTTTGTGCGTGTTTGTGTGTGCGTGTGTTGGTGCGTGCCTGAGATTGTGTGTGCGTGTATGCGTGTGTGCGTTTTGGTGTGCGTGCGTGCGTGCGTGCTTGTGTTCATGCGTTCCTGCGTGCGTGAGTACGTGCGTGTGACCGTGCGTGCGAGAGTGCGTGCGTGTGTGCGTGCTCGTGCGCGTACGCGTGAGCGTGCCGGTGTGCCTGTGCGTGTGCGCGTTTGTGTAAGTGTATGTGTGCGTGTGTGTGTGCGTGAGAGCGCGCGCGCGTGGCCGTATGTGTGTGTGTGGAGATCAGTTAGGGGCATGCAATGCAAAGAAGAGTAAATGAAGTAAGTAAGGGTGAGTACGAGATGCAAAAATAATCATGTTATAAAATGGTTTTTGATTTCAGGATGACTCTAACAAAACTGAGATGGTAACAATCATGAAAGTATTAAGTGTTGAATAGAATGTTTTAACAGTAAAGCGAAACTTTTCATTTCATTTTTATTATTCAAGATATTTTTAATACAAACATTTCATTCTGCTACTAATATTAAATATTCCTCTAAATTACCCTGTAAATGTTAATTTGACCGAAAATCAACGGTTTAAAAATTTGACCGAAAATCAAAATGCTTCTGTCAGACAACGTTGTCTAGTTTACAAAGACGCAAAGGATTATGCGAGTAAAATTTCGAAAAACGACTCATTTATATTAAAATAAATGTATTTTCAATATGGTCATAAAATTACACGCCAATTCGTGTCATGTAAAATTTGTCATACTAACAGTTCACCACCCATCACTACGTTTTTAGGCACTAAACATTTTATACTCACGGCTAGTTCACAAGGGACGTCCTGTTACGACAAAGCCCAGTGACAATTGGCGAGATTGGCTCTTGGCCTAACAAGGAAGTGGCCAAGTATTAATGAGTCGATAATGAGACTATTTTGAATACTTCAAATATATTAATATGTAGACGATATGTATTAAAACTTATTGATAATATTGTAACTAATTTATTAATTTTCAGAAGCACCTGTTAATAGCAGCGCGCGTGTGTTCACCCGTGTGTGTATACACATCTATATTGATATATATAATATTAAAATTAATATTCTTTGTCTTATTGCAACCTGCCTACATTTTGCCTTTATCAGTTATAATATTTTTTTATTAAACTTCAGTATTAATGGCACTATTTTTCTTTTAAGAGAACATTTTCCTTGAGCCGTTTTTGGAACGAGTTTGGTTTAATATTTTACTTGTATTTAACATTTTAAAACATAATTTCTTGAGGAAATGTTTAATGTCGATATCAAGCGTCATATATAGACAGTACGTATTTGTATTCCAGTTTTTTTAAAAACTTTTTTTTTTAATAATGCCAATAAATTTTAAAACAGGATCTCTTGTATATTGTTTCGTCAAGTTTTTCCGTCCGTCTGTCTGTATCTTTCTGTCACATCTTTGTAGTTATTATAGTTTAATGCAAATCGCTCATTTAGTATGCGTGATGTATTGAAACATTTCTATATTGTACCATAAAGAAAAATGGAGGTATTTCTTTTGATTTGCCCAGCTAGTGGGGTATAGTTGGATAGATCCTTTAGAATCATATTACCGTCCATTTACCATGTTTCGTTTTAAAACAACGTTTAAGAGATATGTGATTCTCGTAACACTATATTAATATAACATATATTAAAATTATATGTTATATAAATATAATGTTACGAGAGACTGAGGAAGAATCGCTGGAAGAAATTGGTATGCAACAACACGAAAACATTTAAGCAAAAACATTTAAGCAACTATATTGAACTTGGTGACAATTTTTCCTGTACTCGTTTATGTATATGGTGTTCATTTAGAGACATTCATCATAGAGGTGTGAAGTCTACAATTTCAGATAAATGCTAAATAGTATCATAAATATAAAGTCAAATTCAATATTCAGTATTCTGCGTTTGCGAAATATTGAGCAAGAAATATTTACTTGCTTCGCAGGCCTATAATTGTTTGCCTCTCTGAAGTCTGAATGTGGTTTCGGATAGTTTTTGAGGTGCTAATTACGAAAAAAATAATGAATAAAATCTAACACGTCATATTTTCTTCTTCTCGCTTTCAAGTTCAATAACACGTAATGAAAAGTGATCTAACTGATTAACTGTTATGTAAATGGGTTAAGTAATGGCATTAAGCTTCACTTCCTGAATTCGCACATTGAAGTAGTCAATGTGAAATCTAGGTGCGGAACTATCTAGGAGCTGCTAGTGAAAAGCAAGGTGCAAGATTTCATCAAGTCTTAAAAGAAGTAGAACGTAGATATCAAGAAAAGTGGAATAGAAGCATGTTAGCCAACTACTGTTCGTTACTGAAGCGACACAATCCGAACAACGATTTTAAGAAACAAATCTTGAATAGAAGCTTCTAGCAGAAAAGGTTCGAGCGATACCACTGAGAATTTTGTTATGTAAATATATTAAGAGATATATCACCTATGTATTTTAATTATATTTAATTGATTTATATATATATATATATATATATATATATATATATATATATATATATATGAGTATTTTTTTAAGTATACAATTTTTACTACTGACGGTGTCTCTTTTTAATTGTTTTTTCGTAGTCCCTTTTTCTGAAAAATCTGAACGTGTTGGAGAAAAACTAGATACATATTTGTAATTAACGCTACAAAATACCTCAAAATCAGTCATCAAATCTTGGAGAAGAAAGAAAAGGTCAAATTTGCAGGCCTGTGATAATATAAATCGATGGATTCTTAAACACAGTTAAAGTGGATATGAAACATCGATAGTACATAGAGATATTAAATTATGCACAGCCGTCGTGTGTGACCTCATCATTTTCAACAGGTTACATAAAACAAGCAAATATGTGCAACATACCGACATTATTTTAATATTTTTTTTATTATAAAAATATTAGAAAATCGAAATACGCTCGATCAATAATAAAAAAAATAATATCAAGCTTTCAAATCATTATATGAAATAAAATGGCTCTTAAATAATTTTCAAGTACGGACCCTTCTATTCACGAGTTAATGTTTGTCGATTATTATCAGCATTAAAACTTAATCACGATTGACTGAAACAATGAGTGGCTGGTGGTAAGAAGGGCGTTCCACAGGTTAATCACAAATGCGGACGCAATTTGTTTCAGTGGAGGCCAAAGGCGGTTTATAATTTCCGATTGATAGTGCTTAAACCATAACTCAAAATATACAGGGGTCAAAAATTATTAGAATCGGGTATGTGTTTATCTCATCATTCACGTGTATGGCACCATGTGATTATTGCTTCATTAGGATTTTAAGAAATCATTTACAAAATAAGAATTTAACGTTTATAAAATAAAACTTTAACAGCCTGGAATTCCTTTAAAGAACCACATATTTTTTTTTATTCAAAGTTGTCGCATGTGTGTGTTGAAGGTATATCGTTACATGCTACCAGATAAATGTATGTAAAATATATTTTTAAGAAAAAATCAAATGCTGACAGTTTATTAGCGAACGCAATATATTTTAGTTAATATATTGGCTAATAAATATTCAATTGTTTTAAAATTTAGCTGGAAATATAATTGTTGTTGGGAAATTTAATCGATTTAAAAATAAAAGTTAATAAAACTTTATTATTACCAAACATTTCGAAAAATTCCACATGATGTGCAATAATAATTTGGTACTAGTAGGATATTCAACAATTTTATTAATCAACTGCCGTAATAACGCCACAAAACATATTAAACAAGGAAACTTCACGACGTTTATTAAAACATTGTGGTTGTTATATTTCTCATCAGAGGCAGTATCTGTTCTTACTTGCATGATAATGAGAAGGTCGCCTACATATCCACCAATTGTTTTTAAAACTTTATAACTTACTATTTTTCTCATAATTCTAACTTACTCAACAACATATAGTTCACTTAAAGTTTACAGACGTACGAAAAGTAAACGATTTTTCATTAGAGACATTTTCATTAAACGAAGGGAAGAACCCTTAAATTTAAAACTTTATGAAATAATATTTATCTATAATTCTAAACTCACTCAACAAATTATTGTGGATTCAAAAATTGCAGACGCTGCTAAATTTAACGACTTACCATTATAAAGTTTCCCATTGAGGCAAAGGAGCTCAAGAAATGAGGATAATATGAAATTCCATAATATATCCATGAATTGTGCTAGAAAATTTTATGAAATAATATTTTCCTTATAATTCTAAATTTACTTAACAATAATTGTTGATTAAAAGATAGCAGATATTAGAAAAGTGAACGATTTCTCATTAGAGGCATTTTCATTGTAATAGAGGTCTTAGTTAACATTTTATGAGACACTATTTTCTATGATTTTAAATTTATTTAATAATTTAATTCTGATTTAAAGAGTACTTATGTTGAAAAATTAACAGTTTCTCATTAAGATAGAGGTTCAGGATAACATAAAACTTACTTTAAATTGAACTTACAAGATAATATAAAAGTCGACTGTATATCCATCATTTGTTCCTGAAACTTTGTGAAATAATAAATTCGCTGTAATTGTTTACTTCAACTACCAATATTGTTGATTTAAAGATTGCGTATATTGGAAAAATTAACGATTTCTCATTAGAGGCAGTATATGTTATTATTTAGAGGATAAAGTGAAATTATATTGATTTCTACCAATTGTACTTGAAACTTTACGAAAAATATTTTTTTACTTGTCCAAAAATATGTTGTATTTAAATTAAATATTAATAAAAAATCATTTGACTTCTGAATTATACCTTATTTTCCAAAGTCTAGAAAATAATCATAGAAATGAGACAATTTGGAAAATTTAAAGTCAAATATAATATTATAATATAAATATAGGATATATAATATCCTATATTTATATTATAATATTAAATTTTTACTTTATTCTTTTAGTGTATGTTGTCATATAGTTCAACATATTACTTATCATATTTTTAGGTTCCAAAATGAAAATTTTACAAACAATAACACATATGACGTAATGAAATTAGCTTTGATGACGAAGATTACCGGATTTATTCCAATGTATCCCTTGTATTCCCTTGGTGACCACTATATCGTTAATAATAAGAATATTTCTCTGCATTGAGAATATGAAATTCAACCACATAAAGCAAATTACTCCAGCCGTGATCGAGAAATTTCTTTTAATTTTCGAATTTAGTCGTATACACATTAATTTGTTTAATAACCTAAAGATAATTTTTTAAATAAACTTCCATATTTCACGGTTTACATTCCAGAATTTTTTTTTCAAAAATAAGGTCTACTAAAGAGGTACTATACTTATATACGCCAATATTTGCAGACATGTCTTGGCGCTATTAAAGGCACCTTTTGAGAAAAAAACTCCAAGTCGAAATTACACTCACCAAAACGAAAAAGGATAGCAGAGTTCAAACTTTACTTTTTAACTTAACACAAATTTTCAAAAGAATTTTGAATTCACTTGATATTATAGAATTAAATCTTTTCTTTATAATTAGCATTTCTTTCCCTCATAATGCAAACCGAATCTGTATCTTCGTCTTCCTATGCATTATATGGATGTCTTACTCAATCCAGCAATGAACGGACTACTTTGTTCCATTTTATTACAATTTATTTACGTTGATTAAAAAAAATTATATTTTTTATTACTACAGTGACTATTAGAGTGCCTCAATCAAAAGAGTACAAAATTAATATTTGTCTTCATATGTTATTAATAAATTACGTTTTTTAATATACTTTTAAGAATAATACTACATAAGAATAATACTACATTTTTAATATACTTATAAGAATAATACTACATCACGTAGTTTCATTTAATTGTGAATAATGAATTTCTACAAAATTAACGCCAAATATATTCAAAATATCGACAAATTGACTTTCAAAATAATTTTAATTACAAGAATACCTTAAACTCTCTATAACCATTTAAACAATAGCACATAGAGATGTGGTAAAATATTTGTGTTTATTTAAATCTGTATTCAATTAAAGTAATTTTTTTCTGGAGCATATTTACATTTATATAATGCACATTATACTCAATGTGTGAAATAATGGAAGTTAATTTTTTGGAATGAGACAGTATTCAATTTGGCATTTAGTTACTAATATATTGATAAGAGAAATTTTACGATATTATAAAGATAACATGACCAATTTTTCGTCATTGTGTAATTGTTCTCTGTTTAATTTTCGATCTTTTTATAGGACTTTCTTATATCGGATCTAGATCCGGCTCTTTTCCTAATATTTTTCCTCTGAAGTGAAAGACGCTTGTCCTCTATTCCCTCATCCCTTTACTATAAAAGTACGTTATCATTTTTCATATTTTAAATTATTGCCAAAAAACCCGTTCAACAGCAGTCATTTTTGTAAAGTAAATCGCGCGCCCTCGCAGAGAGCGCGGAGCATCTTTGTTGCTGTTCTATTATTTGGGTCTTTCGCCATGCAGTTATTATGTAAAGATTTCATGAAAATATCTGAAATACTTAAAAGTAATGGAGTGCTTTCTACAGATTTTAATGGTTTTTACAAGAATCTGTACAATATGTACAATCTATCTGATAGAGAGATCATTAAAAATGTTGCAAACTTAGTTATGCCCAAGAATCATATTCATAAGGAAAAAGATAAATGAATAATTCAGTTTATGTTCAGAATGACTAGATAAAGAACTAAAAAATACATACAAAATATAACAGAATAAATTCTAAAGCGTGAACGGGTGTTTCTCGGTACCTACACGTATCAAATGCCGACTCGTAGCGTAGCTGTTTACATTTATTTACATATCACCGGGCAATAGCAAGTATCGGCTTCAAAAAAAAAAAATTCATGCCTTTTCATATTATTGTGAATTATATTTTTCCTCTTTTCTAAACGTAAATAAATACTGCCTTTAAAATATTGTTCTTTCCGCATCGCTACAAGTATAGATGAGTAAATAAAAGAAAAAAATGTGAGTGAAAACCATTTAAGGAAAAAACAAATTCTATTATGATCATATTATTTTCTTACCGTAAATATATAACCATACTTAAAGACTCAATGAAGTAGAACATTTATTTCTTATTAAAATTAATTAAAACCATAGGGAAACTTTTTTCAAATTAGTGCATAAAAACTAGGAAACACACGCGTAATTTAATGTTTTGTATTGAAGAAGTTGAAGAAGAAACTCAGGTGAGGACAATTTGTGATATAAATTAGGAATTGTTTGTATCTAAAATAGCATAAATAAACTAAAAATTAAACTTTTGTTTCTGAAAATTTATAAACCCTTATCATATTTATATATTAATAATTTATTTTATAATCAAGTTATCTCATTGACAATTTTGTGTGAAGAAAATGTGTGTTTAGGCATTCAAATGAACTTTTAATATATAGATACTATAATAAGTGCATTTGTTAAAATGCTTTCTTCTACTCCCAGAAAATAATTGTTTTTTTTCTTCTTTAAACCTGCTTGTCCAAGTTTATCTCTGTTTGATCGGAGTAGTGCTATCGAGTGTGTTTGCTAAGTCATGTTTTTCTAGTAAAAAATCTCATTAATCTATTTCTATAGTTCTGAATGACCCTTGTAATCCTAATAGGCCTTCTGACATGTTATTTTCCACTTCAATTCGTCTGCTTTCGTCACTTTTTAACCGATCTTCCTTCAGGAACCACTCGCGCATTTCCGGTCTTGCCAATCGTGCATATAGGTCATCTAAAAAAAAAATTAATTACATTAAACTTGCTTTTGCAATATATTTTTGAACTCCCTATCCTATCTTGAAAAAAAAGTTAAGCTATTTCCAAACGGTATTCTTTTATTTATGTATTTCTCTTTTATATTGTATTCATAAGATCATCCTTTAATGATCCGTTGAATTATTGCGCTATCGGCACCGCGTATAAAAACATATAATTTATACATTTTGTCTGTGTTATAATTTAATTTTCTATAAAATTCAAATTATTGTTGAATTAATTATGTAATTTTACAGTGATACTGGAATATGGATTCCATTTCGTTTATATTATTATATTTTTAATTTTGTATTCAATGGTACGGAACACTACTTGACCTAGATAGAATCCCACTTTACCGTTTTTTAATCTACGTGTTTACTGGTATGGAACACAAATTGCTCGAGTTCACTGTCGTGACGGGATTGGATTGAGTGTTGCTGTAGATAAGTCTTATAAAAATAACATACCTGCTAGATCGACGGTGGACTTCTCATCTCCGCCCAAACTAGACGGAAGGATTTCTTTTGGAAACACTTTGTGAAGACTCTCCTGGTCTTTATGAATGTGGACTCGTCTTGCAATTGTTTTATTCAAAGCTGCCTTTAACATCACTATTATATATTCTGCATATGCTGGTGTATTCAAAAAATGTATTCCTTTTATTTTAGCACCGAAACAATTCTGAGAAGTATAAAATAAAACATTGTATTTCACAAAATGTATTACAATTTCTAGAACATTTTAATGAACTCACCAATATTTACATTTGGGTAAGTTTTGCAGAATGTTTTAGGTGAATATTTCATAAAAGTAAAACATTGATTTAAAATACACTCTTTTGTATAAAAAACGGGGGTTTTTATTTTGCCAAATTGTTAACAAAATATTATTTATTAAGAGGTTGTATTAATTGTAATTATTATTGGTGGGGATAGTGTATTCTGGCACATAAAAACGAACGTTCTAAATTTGAAATTTATTATTTTTGAATGAAAATTCTTGTTCACTGACAAAAACGTATTTTTTGGCGGTAAATGAAATCCAACTCTTATTAAGTTCTTTTTCATTTGTTACGTTTTTTATTGTAAAGATTAAATTTTAATTAATTTTCTACTGTTTGCTGCATTGGCTGACTTCTGTTTGCTGTTCTCAGCATGGTTTAAAAAACGATCAGAGCTAGTAAAATGATTGCGCTGCTTGAAGGAGGCAGTAGTCAATGTTATGTGTCTCTGTAATTTAATATGAGCCGTTCCACCATCCGAAGGACCTGTCCACGATACCAAAAAACGAGCTCTTTCGGTAGAAGGCCCGATTTTGGAAGAAAACGTTGCACTGAGCCACGGGACGACCGCTTCATAGCCAGTCAAGCATTACAAAATCGTCAAGTTACGTACGTGGATCTCAAACAGAACCTCGAGGACGTCAGAGGTACATGAGTAAGCCTATGGACAGTCAGAAGGAGACTTCATGCCGTCAAAATACGTATCTATCGCCCAGCTCGGAGCCCTACATTGCTCCGTGAGCATCGAGTTGCTAGATTGAGATTCACTCAAAAATTTTCGTCATGGACTCAACAAGACTGTAATAGTGATTTATTCTCCGATGAAGCTCGTATATCGATTAGTGGTGAGAATCGACGTCGGTGAGTCTTACGAAGACCTGAAGAACGCTTTGCAGAAGTGTGCTTTGAGGAAATCACCCTTACCGTGGAGATTCCGTAATGTTTTGGGCTGATATTAACTCAGATGAGTTAGTTTTAATTGAAAATGGCACAGTTAATGCACAGAAACAGAGGTTCTTATTCCGAGGCGAGTCCATTTTTATGGACGACAACGCTCGCACCCACCGCTCTAGAGACGTCGATGCGTATATGCAGGAGGCCGGAATTCGTCGGTTAGACTGGCCAGCTAGAAGTCCCGACATTAATCCAATAGAACACATATGGGATAATCTCAAACGATGCATCAGAGCCGTAAAACCAGATTCAGGCCCTTAAAAATGTGATCTTCGCTAAATGGGTCTCTTTTGATAAATATTTTTATTCTGATACAGGGTTTAAAACTTAATCTACATTAGTATCGCATATAGACGCAAATGGCGAATGGAATAATATTTGTATTTAAATTTTCTCGATAATTATATGATTTGAATAATTTCTCTCTTTTCTAAATAATAGGAAAAACAGAATTAATTAATAATATGATACTTAGCAAAATAATTTATATGAATGTGGATCACCTGTAAAACGAACAGAGTTTTCTGCATCAAGGCTGGAGTAAGTTGCTTTATGTGATCAAACTTCATATCCTTCAAATCTAAAATGTAGTGGTCACCAAGGGATACGTCTGAAGAGACCCGATATTCATAAACCATCAAAGCTAATTTAATGACATCCCATACGTTATAATTTGTCAGATCTTCACTTTGGAACCTACGGAAAATGAAAACTGTCATATTTGACTACAATATATTAAAACGACAAAAAATATATAAACTTATAACTTTATTTAGTACTGTACGAAGTAAATGTATTTATTTTTCTATTCTGGAAATTTTTATCATGCATGTATTTGAGTTAATACATGAGAATTACTCCTAGAAATGCTTCCACCACGAACATGGAGAATAATATGTCTTAAAGAACACTATTAATTAATAATTATAATAATTAAGTTTAAACTATTCTTATCAGTAGAATTAATATATAGGTATGGTTGTACATAAAAAATATCGTCGAATACGTGATCAGACATGTTCACTTGTTAATTTAAATCCATTCTAATGAACTTAACCTATTGTGTAATTATTTTAAATATTTACATTAATTTTAAATGCAATATGGCCATTATCATATTTGATAAATGTATTTACGTGAGGACAAAAACTCGGCACATGTCGTCGAGGCGCTTTGGTAAAATAACCCCTTGTCCATGTTTTGTGACAGCTTTCAGACTTTTGGACCAAGGATCGCGATTTCCCACTATTTCAGGCCACAGGTTGCGTGCTGTGAATATGTTGTCGATTTTCTGTTTCGTCTTCTCCAAGCTGAAATTGCTCGCTAGCAAAAGTCGAAAAAGACGTTTGTCGGCTGCAAGTTTTCACATAAAATGTATTAATTGAATTTCTAAAAATAAATTAATCTTTAAGACAAACATAATAAGTATGTATTCGGGATAAATTTTTGATATTTTTGCCTTACTATATTTTCTCTGTCATGATTTCAACTTTTTAAAAACACTTGTATATGCAAAGTATGTCCAAAATGTGCCCATGAAGAGATGAGCGACTGTGTCAAAAATAACTAACTTCTGTTACGTCTTGAGTAAATTTTTCAATTATCTATATGTATTTTACCCGAAGTGGTGAACAGCTAATTTTTTCAATATATCAGACGAGTATGGGAGAAAGTTTCCTTATTATATTCACAGCAATTAATTAACATAACTGAAAGAGTAAGCTATGAGCTGGGATTAATGTAACAGTGATGGCTCACCAGTTCTTTTGGCCATCATTGTTAAATTAGTCCCAGCTTATAGTTTACTATTTCATTTGGGTAAATTAATTGCTAGCTTTTTGTTTAGCTGGTTTACATAAGTCTTCATTGATAGAGCTGTTATCGGTGTTGTCGAATTGATTTCTATCTATGTGCAAACATAAGATCGATATTGAAAGAACATGTGGACAAGTTTATTCTAGTGAATGACAAACTTGAACCTGCTATAGAAACTAAGAGACAAGAATTAGTAAATTCCAAGAAATATCAGTTGCTATTCTGGTGTCAATTAAACTTTATTCAGTCGGTGTTAATTTTTCGTCTACGTTTGATGTAATATATAGTACCGGAATGAAAAAGCACATGTTCACTTTAGAAAGTTTAAAGTACAAAAAAAAGGATTTTTCTAAAAGTTAATGTACATACTGCCTATAAAGGACAACCGTCCGTTTTTCAACATCCGCTATTTTTAGATCATCTTCATAAGGTTTCTCTATTAGATATTTTTATGAACGTTTTTTAGTTACTGATTAATAAAATAATAGACCAGTACCAAAACTATCACTGAATGAAGCATGGTAAATTTATTGAATATCATTACACGATGGAAACAGGCTGCTTGATGATGATCAAGTTTCATTGCATTTTCTGCTATAAACGGTGAATTTATGGTATTCAATATACATAAATGTATATATATATATATATATATATATATATATATATATATATATATATATATTATATATATATATATATATATATATTTATATATATGTACTTATTTTTAAATATATTGCGTCATGCAAGAAAACAATTAATATAATGTTGATCTTTACATTTCTAACTACAAGTATACCGAGTACACTGGAGAAACTTTACACATTATTTTTGCTCTTGAAAACTATTTGTTCGACAAAATTAAAAGAAATTAATTTATCAAGATGCATTTGTAATTATTGTATTTCATCTTAGCAGTAATTTAAAAAAATATTCAGGAACACTCAATTGTAAATGAAATATAAATTTATTACAACTTACAAATGCCTCCTTCAGGAAGATGAGGCTGCATCTCGTACCAGTGATTGATGTTCTCTATACTCTCCCTCACCATTTTATCCGTCACCTTGCACTTAGCTATCGCCAATTCGTAGTCCTCCCTCTTCACTTGAAGGAAACTGTCTGTTTCAACCAACGACGACATCTAAAATGTGGTTATGAAATATTTTTAGGACACTATTTTTACTTGGTCAGAAAAGTCAAAACCTGATTTACTGCATTATATATTAAAGCAAAAAAAATGCTAAAATAATAGGCGCAAAAAGTAAAGTATGACAAAATTTATACTACTTATTAAACATAAAAGTTATTAGAATATTAGGTATTACTATTTTTGATAAGATTTTTTTGTGGTATGAAGCAGTGTCAGAATAAGTATTAAGTAGACAAGGTAATATTATTAAAAAAATTCATTCTCATCTAACAGCTTTCCTCTAACGGAAATCATTTCCGTCATGCGATTTCAATCAAATAAAAAATTAATGAAAAAATAAATCAAAGTTTAATTAAATTTGTCTCATCCACACAAATAGTACACTGTATATTCACGTTTTATTATTTAGAGAAAAAGATAGATTAAGATTTTTAATTTTGACGATAACATTATTTACACCAAAAGAGTTACAGATCAATTTCGGGCATAATTTTGCTAATTTTTTCTCAAAACACGCTAGTAGGCTGCCGGGAAAACTTATGAGAATAAAAATTAATAACGACATCCTATTTTAATATAGCCCGTCGTGAATATTGTGTGATACTCTCTGTTATGTGATGTAATTTTACTATAATGGCAGATTTAGGGCTGATTGCAGTACTTCATGTTTAGAAATACTGGTTTACAAGTACGCAAGTCATTACAAATTTATACCACTTATATGGCTTGTATATTTCTATCGTCGATTAGGTTTTTTGGCAATCTTATAATTAAATGATTTATTTCAAAATCTATAATGAATAATTAAATTCACTCAGGATATCATAACATGATAAATTTATCAGCCATAAATTACAATAGAGTATTATTATTTATAGTTATATAGATTCACCAAAATGTTTGAAACAAACCTTAAATTGAAAAAAAAATATTAACCTATTGCCAACACACAATTTGTTTGCCCAAGACTTCGACTTGTTCATATGTTCCTTAAATACAACAGTGTTTTCTTTCAGTAATAATGCTTTCATATTAAACAACATCCTTGGAATTAATGAAAGTAGTCTCAGCATAATTTTTAATTTTAATCGCAGCGAGTGTCCTGTCTATCTCAATTATTCCACCGTTCATGCCGAATTTTATTATTACGGTATGAGCTATGATAATTTAATGTAAGTTTCTTTAGAATATTTGATCAGGACAAACGGTAGCCTAGATTAATTTTTTTTCGTCCCATGAAACATCCATTGAATGTGGTCTAATAGTTTTTGCTGTTTGCCCTAACCATCCAGAATTTTAATAAAAGAATTATTTAAAGTTTGATTTAGTTGTATAAGGTTATGTATCTGTTAAATTTAATAAAACTTAAATCTAATGGAAATAAACTAATTTTGCCAAAGTACAGTACAAGTCATTTCAATTTTTATGTCGAAGGTATACCATGTTTACTTTCTCTAGGGCACATAGTGTAAAAAGCCAATAATCGTAAGGGAGAATGATGTAAATTTAAATAAAAATAGCCTGTTAGTTCTGAAATAATCCTAACAAGTTTTTCATAATTAAAACGAGCAGTGTACAACCGATAGGATTATGGAAAATATATTGAGAGAAAATGTCGCAGGCAAAGGAATTATTACTGATTTTTTCGACACAATTGATGGAATCGTGGCCAATCTTGTAGCTAGTCCTTACTTTGCATACATATCACCACACCAGTGACTCTTTCAGAACACAAAAATATCTATATGTGTAATAAGTGAAAAAGCAGTTCCTCAGCAACTTATCAGGACTTAGAAACTTCTATTTAAAGGCATATATATTTGGACGGTAAGTGAAATAAATATTTCATAAATTAATTATTGATTTTCATAGGATCCATAGTATCATATTATTTCATAGAAAATTTGTTTCGTCGTAAATTATTTAAAATAAATTTCGATGCTATCAAAGTAATTGGAAAATACTGTTAACACCGAAAATAATGTGGGCGTCTTGGCCGATTCCTTATACTTTATATAAAATTGTAATTTTGTGTTTATAAACAGTATTTGGTTCTTAATTACGATTTTCAGACATCCTAATATTGAATATGTAGATTTCTAATTTTCCTCCGTAATTATTTAATAAGTTGTTGTGTGAAGATAAGCTCACTAAATTTTAAATAGTTTATTGTTAGTTTTATTAATAAATAGAAAAAAAATTTTCTTTACAAATTAAATGGGATATATAGGAATTATTTAAATTTTGTGTATATAATTACATAGCCAAGAAGCAGCTATTACGTACTAGCATAATTATCCGTTAATTTTTTTGTACCTTTAACCATAATTTATTTCTTAAGTTATCATTAAATTATATTATCATATCGATTTTTTTGGTAACTGAATATATATTATCTAAATCAAGATATTTAATTGTTTTTTTATTTAGTTATTGATAATTTGCACCAGCGCATTCAAGTTGCAGTTGAACATCGATAAATCACCTATTTACCAATAAAATAAACCAAGCGTTTTGTTATAAATGGAAACATTTGTTTAACTGATACAGGAAACACTAAATTATCTGTATGATCAGGTATCATTTTTATTTACTAAAGCATATAAAACCTTATTACCTCCTTAGTCAAGAAAGCCAAGATCAATCTGTTACACGTTTGTACCAAAGTAATTACTTATAATTTTTGCTATATGCGTCACTTGATACATAGGCAGAGTGGGGTCAATTTTGCTATTAGTTTTGGGAATATATTATGTACGCACAGTTAATCTATATACGTTATGTAAATACGTGTAAATAACGTTGTTTGGAACTAAGATAAATAATTTTCAGGATCCGTAACCACGTAACAAAAAAGAAACTCTCATAGTTTCATCAAGTGCTTCTGTCTATCTTCGGCCCCTGCTTTTCTCAGCTTTGTCATTTTTACAGTTCAAACGTATACAAATGAAATGTTGCAGGTAAACGGACATCCGTTAATTTATAGTGAAATATTGCAAGAAAAATGAATATATTTTGGATCTCCCCTTTTGATTCCATATCTGAAAAAATTAATACTTTTGTTATGAAATTACAATTTGTTTCACATTCCATAAAATGTGGAAAAAAAAAATTTAATAGGTGTAAATAAAATTAATATTTACTACTTACCTTTTTAATTTTTAAGTCGCATCTGCTACATGTTCAGTTTCAAATTGTCGTGCAATATATCAATAATTTCAAGGGATATAGTCACTTAAAGAATTCTACTAGGTATATGTTTAAACACTTATTTTACCATTTTTTTAGGATTTGTAAATATATTCTATGATGGTAACAGTCACAATTTTAATTTATTTAAATAACCGTCTTGTACGATATTTTTATTAAAATGGCTATAACCTAATAAGACTTCTCTTTAAGTTTTCGTCGTAAATATCCGTCAAAATATCCCAATGGTTTGTCCGTAGACCGTAGATGTGAAACTTGTGTATTTATTAATAATTTCTAATTAAATATTGTAAACATATTTTTTCCTTAATCTAATGGTAAACATAAAAAGTACAGACTGGAAAACCATCACGAAAAATCTTACGATGTCCACTTTTTAAAACCGCCATAAACAAAATCTTACGCCTCAACATTTTATTTTGTTTCTCACATATTACGTATTCCCTTTTATTAAGTGATCTTATTTTGTTATTCTTTCGTAAACGAAATCGCTAGTATTTGTAGGTATATATTCACTAGTTTTTACTTTTCAACACCGGGTTTCATTAATTTTTTTTTGGATAATTAGAAAGTAAAGACTTTTTGTAACATAAATTTTTCTTCGTGTTTAAGCAAAAAAGTTGTGATAAATAATAAGAAAATACTTTTAATGCGTTTCAAAAGTATTTTCTTTTCATTTATCTCTGTTTAAAATATGTATACTCATTGTTATGGCGTACGCGGGTAAATAGCAGAAACGCCACTAATAGAAAAACAATTCTTAACTTTAAAGTAATAATGTGTTCATAGATTAATTGTCATAAATACCTGGGTTTTATAACTTTCTCAAAATGATCCGTACTATCTCTATCGCATGAATCGGAAAGGCTTCCATGATTATTTATGACCTTTATTTAACACCTTTAACTGAACACAAAAATATTTCAATTATTTATCAAACTTTATTTTAGCATTAATTCAAAACTGAATCTTGCAACAGCGAAAATGTAAGCTTACAATTTTCGCTGCTAAGGAAATCTGAAAAAAACTTGCCCGGCAAAGATATATAATTAATATCCTTGTCGCCTCAAAAGATCAACCAGAACTTTACGTTCTAGGATGTACAGTTAATATCCTCTCACTTTAAGATTTCAAAACAAACTGATCACTAAATTTAATGTTTATAAAATTGTTATATTTGTAACATAATCTAAAAAATGTATGCGATGTATACTTGTAAAGGATTTCAGAAAATACTAATGAGAAAATTAGACGAAGGAAATAGGGTGCAAAAAAACAAAGGGAAATTTTACAATTTTCAAGTAAAACGAAATAGAACAGACATTCTTTCGGCAAAGTTCTATACCTTACAAAACCTTATTTTGTATTTAATGATATGGGTGCTTAACTAATGAAAGCCATATGAAAAAACAGTATTTATTTTAAATTCAAACAAAATTAACGCCCTCTATGGGCTACTTACTATAAATAACAAATCATATTAAATTAATAATCTTTGACAAAAGTCAAGACTTAAAATGTCATTAATAATACAAGTGGCGGTAAATTTGTGTTTAAAAACTTTTATTAATATTACAAATAAATAACTATTCTCATGTAATAATTTAAAAAAAATTATTTTTAAATTATCACAATTTTCAACCATTTCTCCCCGCCTTTGAAAATTCATAATAATACTGGGCCGAAATAAATTCGGATTGCGAAGGACCACCCATGTCAAGAAAATTTTAGAAATAAAATTTTGTCATAACGTGATTAAAATTATTCAGTCCCCCTTTACTGTTTCCTTATGTTATAATTAAAGTATAAAGATTTATTTTCTCATAAATTTATAATTGTCATAAACACGATACACATGTGACATGGTTATATCGATTGTTTATAGTACTTATGGTAACATTATCTGTTTCATGACTATGTTAAATGAGACAAATTAATTAAAACCAAAGTAATTATTATACCTGAAATTTATCAGTTACTTTTTTACGGTAGTTAAAATCGTACAAACTATAATGAGTTTGTATAATTTGACATCATATTATATATTTGTAAATATGGTATATTTATATAAATATGTTATACATTATATGGTATATTTGTAAAGTTTATTGCCCTTGCGCATGTAATTGATCTTACGTATTTATTGTGATTCAATTACTGAACTAATCACTAAATTTAAGTTTATTTATTAATAACAATATAGTGATCAAAACGCATAATATGGCGGTAAATATAAATATATAAATACATGTATATATACATATATATATATATATATATATATATATATATATATATATATATATATATATATATATATATATATATATATATATATATATATGTATATATAGTTATTCCAAAGAGTTAATTTAACACCAAGGTTAAAACTACAACCATTTATTACCTACAGTTATTTTGCACAATGTTGCCTGAATAACAGAAGTTACTTAGTGAACGAGCACGGGTGCTTATAAAAGCTGGGCCAAGGTTAACATTACATTGTGCAGGGTAATGAAGTTCTACTCACGTAAATTTAATTTTACTTGATATATTTTATGGAATTGTTTCTGGATGTACGTACTATGCTGTTTAAAAAAGTACTTTTTCTGTAAAACTTAACTTTCTTTTAATAAAAAGAGTTATTTTATTAAAAGAAAGTTAAGTTTTTATTTCATTGAAATCGTTAAAAAAGTCTTATTGTACCTGGTTAACGAAGAATGAGAATTCGAAACTTTTCCATGGTATCCAATTGCAAAATACTCATCGTGGCCGAACAAAATTATGTTCTATTACGAGGGAAATATAAAAATTTCATCACGTGCGTATAAGTATTACGCTTATGGATGCAAAATTATTTGAAAGGTTCCATGCATTTTTCCTTTTCTATGTTCTAATAAGCAAATAAAAAAATTATATTTAATAATAAATAAAGGTTTTAACTTACATTACATTTTTACAAAATGACGAAATTATTTTTCCACATTATAGTGCTATTGTATTAAAAAATCTGAATGAAATAATTGTCATTTAGTGTATTTTAATTAATAAAATAATGAATTAATTTTGTACACAATTTTCTATTGTCATTTATTTATTGTCATTATTATTATTATTTTAAATGCAATATATTTTAAGTTATTTAGGCCAATGACATTAAAATAATTTGTGATAGTAATCCTTTTTAACTTAATAGTAGTGAATAAATAAATGAATTCATTTTGAATTACTATTTAAATTACTTCTTTTACTCAGTACTATATGAAATGGAGTAGGCAGCGAATGGGTTAACAAAACGCCATTTTGAAATCATTTGCGTCAATATATAAAAACGTATTTCATTCATTGGGTTTTATTTTTTACATGTCGTAGGCGCGTAATGTAGAACTATGGTTAGTCTAATATTTGACGAACTTAACGAACTACGATATCGCAAAATTGAGAAAATCCGGAATATCGGGTATATACAGACTGTGACTATTTCGGAATAAACGAATGGTGTGATTTTTATATAAAAAAACAAATAATTCTTAATAATGCAGTCTGCATCCAAGCATGTGAACATCGTTGGATAAGATATTTGCTTGCGATTTCAATATAAATTTGTATAAAAGAGTGTTTTACATAATAAATATGATATATGTATATATATATATATATATATATATATATATATATTATATATATATATATATATATATATATATATATATAATTAAAATTTTACGTACGATATTAAACTTCACTTAATCAATTCAGCTTCAGCTTTACACTTTAATCGAAAATGAACTCACAATTAATTTTATTAGAGAAAATTTCTCACAAAAACTGTTACATGATCAGATGCACATCAACGACTGTCGTTTGCATCGTTTAATAATTAATTTGTCATTAACTTTATCGATAACGCATATCATACGCAAATACGTTTAGGGTTGATTCGAGTACAAAATATGACATTGATAAAATTGTCATTAATTTCCGATATTCTCAGCCATTAAGTTTTTGTATACGCATTATTAAAAAATTATTGGTGATTAAAATAATGTTTTACGAATTTTCATAACAGACTAAATAACGTTCTTCTATTTTATTAAACAGTGCAGACTTTATCCATTTCTTTTACTGCGCGTTTAAATTTCAGTTGTGAGATTTTTGAAATTCCTTGAATTAAATCAATATTTCTTGTCTTAATCAATTGTAAATTTAACTACTTTACAAGTATGTTAAAAAAATCTGGTGTTTTTTATCACCATAAAGTGCATTAAATTTAATTTGTAATACAAACAAGTTTTATAAGGGGAAATGAATGACATAGTCATATGCTGTTTTCGAGAGATAACTAAAAGTTTGACATTCGATAATTTTTTTCAATAAAATATGAAAAATATAACGATAATTTTTTTCAATAAAGATTTTATTTACTAATAGCTAAATGTATAAACCAATTACTTAATAATAAATAAGTTCTAATAGTAAGTAATTGCTGTTTGTGTAACCTTTATTAATAAATGAGTTCTAATAATAAGTAATTATACAATATACATAATTACTTATTATTAGAATTCATTTATTAATAAAGGTTACACAAACAGCAATTAATTACTATTAGAACTTATTTATTAATAAAGGATACACAAATAGCAATTACTAAAATATTTTGTATTGAATTACTTAATTACAAAATTATGAACATTTTGCTGATTAAATCTGTATTATAAATATATATTTATATATATATATATATATATATATATACATATATATATATATATATATATATATATATATATATGTATATGTGTATGTGTATGTGTATGTGTATATGTATGTGTATGTATATGTATATGTATATGTATATGTATATGTATATGTATATGTATATGTATATGTATATGTATATGTATATGTATATATATATATATATATATATATATATACATATATATATATATTTATATATATGTTTATATATGGAAAATAATACTAAGCATTGTTAATATCAACATTTTTGAAAATGTTATGGATTTCTATTGCTAAAAACCCATTTAGACTCACAGTAATTTTTTTACGAGATTTTCTCTTAATTTTTTCAGTTAGTCATTTCTCAAATGAAGATACATATTTCGTGCAGTTTTCTCTACAAAATTAAATAAAAGTGATGATGAATTATTTAAGTTTATTTAGATTCTCTCTATTATATAAGGAAATTTAGTGTTTTAAAGGAATATTAAAATTGATTATATGGATAATAGAACACTTGCAGTATCTATAAATTCAAGAAAAAGGCTTCAGCTATTCTATATAATTTGATGAAACAAAGAGACAAAAAAGCGTTACCTGAATATCAATTCCGCTGTCCCGTTATTTGTATGGAATATTATGTTCACGTGTAAAGAGAAAGAAAAAATAGGTTCGCCAAGTGTATCAAATTTTATCAATGACTATGTTCTCTTGGGTGTATGTGTGTATGTATATATATATATATATATATATATATATGTATATATATATATATATATATATATATATATATATATATATATGTATATATATATAAATATATATATATATATATATATATATATATATATATACTTGCTTTGTTCTAATTCATGTGTAACAATTATGACGTATTTCTTCCTTTCGTAAACGATGTCCGTAACAGCTGTGTTCTCAAAAGTTCATGTCTAGAAGTATGCATTCTGCTAAACATAAAGACAATGACTTACAAAAGCCACGTGTAAACAAATGAATTTACATGTGTTTATTTTAAGTTGCATTTCATATAGATAAATATATGGAAATATAGAAATTAGAAAGAAGACACTTTGAGCAATTTAATAAATATTCGCACCTAACCCTTTATGTCGATGACGTGTCTAATGTTTACCGTTCGTCCGCACATGTGTTGCCGCCCTATAGCTACGATAATTTTAGACCTCAGCGCATGACATTTAAAAATTAGTTACTTTATAGGAATATTAATATGTTACAAAAATAAAATAAATTTATATGCTGCCCTATATATGTAAAATCGGGGTGAGAAAAAAATGGGCGTATCTGTTGGAGTGGAGCATTATTAAATTATTTTTTTAAATGCAACGAATGACGATGTTTTATGCTTAAAAATAATGCAACCTCCATGTTTTTAATTATGAGTTTCAAGATTGTGAAAAAAATCTAGATATTTTCAATCGATTAGAACGTCGAAAATTAAGTATTTCCGTCGATTTGTATTAAACATTTCAAGATATAAAAAGAAGTAGGGGTTGCTACTTTTTTCCTTGACTTCTTTTTTGGGTCCCGTATCTCAAAAGCAAAAATAATGACAACACCACTGAGGTCTGACAAACGGAAACTCACGCTGTGATATAAAGACATACAGACTATCCGTCAGTCACAGAAGTGTTTCTTACAAAACAACTTGACTCAAAAATTTTAAATTCATAATGATATACCATTTTATTAAGTAAATATTTCAATATTCAACACACAAAAATATTCACACAACAATTTCAGAGGAGCCAATAAGTGACTCAAAATTCCTTTCTCCAATATTGTATATCATATGTGTTATGAATACAAATATTATATCTCATCTGTTATCAGTACTAATAATATGTATATTAATACAATTAATTTTATAATTATGTCTAATATACCTTCATAGACGTTGCTTCAAATAATGAAGCTAATTAACCCACATATTCTAATAATTAACGCTGTCAATTAATCTTCTACTAATGTTTGTGGCAGCGAATTAATTATTTACATTTTTAAAATTTTATACATCGTGTGAAATTCTAATTATATTGTCTATTTGGTTGTAGTTTTCCAGTATCTTTTACATGGCAGAAAATATAGGCTTACACAAAGGTTTTGTTTTGATGAACGTCGAGTCTACGTAGAATTTAATTTAGGATAAATTACACCGCATGGGATATCTGTCACTTTTATTTAATTTCTGTAACTATTAGTTAAACTTTTTTATTTAACGTGACATATGCATATGTAAATAAGTAAATATATGTGCATATATATATATATATATATATATATATATATATATATATATATATATATATATATATATAATGTTACGTGTCACCATATTCGTAAATGAAAATGAAACTCGGTACGTTCTTAAGTCAAATACAACTCTAAATAACTAAAGTAAAAATCGTGTCATTTTTTGCGGAACTGGTCATTCGTATTATATTTCAGGTGTATTCTCAATAAGTACATAATACACTGCATTACCCTAATATTAAATATCTTACACTGACATATAATAACCAATTCCAGTTCTGAATAAGCATACTTATTATATACTTTATTTATGCCTTAGAGCCAACCGTGCTTTACACGATGCGCTACGGGAACAAAAAAAACAAAAGATCGTGATCTGCGCTAGAGAAAGTTGAAATAGAAACAGTTGAAGTTTCTTGAAGTAGAGGTAGTTGAAGTTATTACATGGAAAATTGCAATATTTAAATATTCATGTATAATATCAAATATAACTAGACACTTGGTCTACATTCCATTTTATAGAACTCCAGATTTTCCTTTTATTATCCAGATTTTATTAACAACACACAGGGAGCAACTCGGTATTTAGAATTTTACAACAAATATCTTGTTAATAATTATCTTATGCGAAGTGTAAAAATGTGCAAGGGGTTCGGGCGGCATTTTAGTTGATGTAATTTTTTCTTATGAACATGAACATAAAATAACCAAATCAAGCTACCTAATCGTCCAAAACAATATTTCCGTTATAAGGAATTTATCGATATCTAAAATGAATTTTGATGAAAACCTGTGTTTGCAAAAAAACATTTTGAAGAAAAATCTCGAAATTTTATACCTTTTCTTCAATTAACCTTCTTTCATTATTTATTCCCACTTCCGACGCTACAATTATGCACAAATGGAGATCGAAAAGTAAATTTTCATTAATTTTTGGACGAGATTTTGTTTCCATTCTGGACTGAGATTTTTGCAGGGTCATTTTCTTCTAAAATTTTGTCTCGAGACTCATTACCATCGGCTGTACCACGTGTAAAAAATTTATAAACGACTAAAACGAAAAAATCAAGATAAATTTAAATATATAATTGGGTAGACAAAGCTATTAAATAGACTTTTAAAAATATTTCGGGATTTTCCAGTGAGTTCTTTGATATTGCAACGGGAAATATAAAAACAAAACTAATTGAAGTCACAGCTATTTTGCCCTGGCAAATCCAGATGAGTGAGAAACTAATAATTTATATAATTTTCCTTCCTTTCGTGAAATTAATTTTTAGCTATCTGCCAAGTTTTACGTTTTGTCCGCCATATAATTGTAATATTCGTGTTTTAAACAAAACAATCAACGAATAAATCATGAGTGCAAAAGTTTCATAAATCTTGATTAATACAATTTATGAATCTTTTGCATACAGAAGTCTTTTTAAGACAGTAAATATAAAAAATATGAATAAACTCTGATATTCTCAATCGATTACTTTTTACTCTCATTTCAAATATTTAATTTGCAGTTGTTTGGTCTGTAAAATACAATTTTATTGCAATTCTTGATATGACATTGCAAATATTATCATAACGCAGTTGTTTATACATAAACAGGCCAATCAGTTATTGCTATGACTTTTTTTAACCTCGTTACAATATTATCAATAGACGAGTTCTATTTATGTAATCTGATAAAAGACTTTGTTGTTATGTATTCAATATTCTGTTTCTTTAAGAAAATACAACTGTTTTTGGAGTGCTCTATTTATTATTTAAATTAATTTCGTAAGCACATTTTTGAATGTATGGAATAACTGTCATAAATCTAGTAAAGGCAAGGTTTACTAAATATGAAACGAGGCACAGACATAATTAAGGGGCCTCTGGATGCGAGTATTTTAAATGTCACGTAAACATATTCTGGAAAAATTATCGCTAAGATATATTTTTAAAAAATTGAGTCACAATATGGTAGTCAAATTTTCTAATGCATAAGTCAAAATGCCTATAGAATTTTTAAAAAAAGTTGAAATATCGTCTAGAATATTGTAAAAGTATGAAGAAAAATGTACCTATATTTAAGAAAGTGTCATGGATATAAAATAATCTGGACATTAGACACATGTTGGCATAATGAAAAGAAACTATACCAGGAATAAGCTACTTGGGAATCGGAAACAATTTTTCAAAAATATCAGCTGAGAAATCAGTATCAACAGGTTTCGAAAAGAAATGGGTGAATTTTGGCTGGCGTTTTTGAATTATCGTTTTTCTTTTTGCATTTACTGCAATTTGTTAAATTTCTATGTCCAAAAGAAGCAAGAGCTGAATACATCTTTTATAATGCAATGGTCATAATTTTAGTTCAGTCAAAATAGACAAAATAGTTGTAAATTCGGAAGTACTGTTAGAAGCTTTACAATTTGTGACCGTCGTCGAGGGTGAAGGAGGTAAGTGCAGCCACATGTTCAATACTAACAGCAGTGATTTTATTTATGTGCTACAACAAAAGGGCAGGTACACGACCGGCGCCACTCGAACAATGGAGTAGCAGACAGATGTTGCTCAGGTTATACGGGCGAACGGGATTAGGGACTGAGTGTATATTCATTCAGGAATATATAATTTGGAAGTACGAAGGCCGCATAAGAATGCATATTACTTTTTCCGATGTTTGAAATTGCAATATATTAGGAATGGTGATTCGTAGGAAAAAAGTATGAGAACAATTTTCGTAAATAGTTGCATGATCTACAATTTTTCTTTGACATGTTTTTACGGTCATATTTACCGTTTAAGAGAAAAATAGGAAAATCGGATATTCTTTATCTTTGCCCTTCAAAAAAAATTTTAGAGGATGTAGGATCGGTGGAAAATTTTCATATTTCATTTGTGATAGTGAATTTAAGATCTGTACCAATTCTCAGGTGTTTGATGTATATGGGGATAAGTAATTACAATATAATGCAGCTATATAAATTCTGCAATTGGTTCATAAAATGTCTTTTGAAATTAGATAAATGGAAGAATGATTCTAGTTTTAAAAGTTAGCAAGGGAGGTTGAAACTTATTTTTGACTTAAAGTATATTTGTTACGTTTTTATTACTATATTATGTAGCTTTATCTAAATGTTTTTTGGATATTATTTACCTCCGAACGAAATCCCGATAGAAAACAGTGTCCAGGGATGAAATACGAAAAAAAAAAGTTTAAACTCGTGATTAGAAGGCATATTGAATTAATATATTTAATTTAGTCTGTTATGAAATAATGAAGTATGAAAATGGATGCAAAAAAAAAACATTCAAAAGTCTATGAAACTCTCTTGACAATAAAATCTAGACACATTTTTCATTTTTAAATATAACAGGAAATAAAATTTTCCATTATTTAGTTAAATAAACGAATACTGGTTAGTTTGAAACTATATCAAACATTTTTTGTATTAGTTTAAATATTTTGGAAATTTTATTTATTTTTGAGAGATAATTGTAGAATAAATTTAAACTGTATCATTCTACATTCCTAAAAAGTTTATGACTTCTTTTTTTTCGTTTTGTCTTTCAACTCTTTTCAACCTTACAGTAAATAAATAATTTATAAACAGTCAATGCTGAGTGATGCAACTTTTTAACAAGTTTTCTTGTATATTTTTGATTAAATTAATAAATCGCAAGCAAATTAATTAAACTATTAAATCGAACCTCTATTATTATTTCTCTAATTACACTTGTTGAAGGTCTGAATTGAAAAAATTAGATAGAGAAAATTTCTTCCTTATTGCTTATAAATCCAGAACAACTACAATTTGATTACCTTTATCTTAAAGTCTTCTTATGTATACAACATTTAATTTGTCACAATACGAAAACAAGAACTATTTATGTATTTATGTACTTCTTCCGCTACCTAGCTTAACGCTTTATTACTAATGGTATAAAATTGGGCTGACTAAAGCGAACATCTAAATTGGTGCGATTTGAGACCTGTATTCATTATAAAAAGTTAAGTGATACTTAAAAAAGTAATTTCTGAAGGCTAAACTCTAAAAGGCAGAAAAATGTAAAAAAATAAACCTCGTAAATGTGTGGAATTTGACACCTAATTTTAAGCGTTGTAAATTTTAATAAATTTATATTAAAAGTACCAAATTATATTGAAGACGTATAAATCCTATGCGTGTTACACAAACAATGGAATTTCAAATATTTATTTAATATAGGCCAACAAGAAAGGGCCGAATGCGCCATACTTTATGCTTGGGCTGTAGTAAACATATTTTATATTCTGACGGTATTTAATGGAGGAAATGTTCCAATTTTTTAAATTGTATCTGTACCATACAACTACAATATTACTTACGTCAAAAATCAGAATAAATAAGTTCGTTACTATAATTTTACACAACTTCGAAATTATACAAATAAATAAACAAAGACGATTAATAAACAAGTTAAGACGATTTCGAATCAAAGTGACACAATTAAAAAATTTAAATATATTTCTCGATTTTTAAAACACATTTTCTTCTTGGTATACGAGGTGTGTTCAAAAAGTATCGCGAATTTTGAATTTTCGCGGGTTACGTATATTCGAATTTCGATTTTTTTGTGGCGTTATGTTGGTACTCATGTCTCTCACTTATGCCGACAAGTTCGGCCATTTTGAATGTTCAGTTAATTGTTGACAGCTGCTTTGATTGCACGTGTTTTGGATCGTCTTAGATTTTTACCTATTCAAAAAAATGGAACAAAGAACCTGTATCAAATTTTGTGTGAAAAATGAAATTAAGTGCGCGGATGCATTCCGAATGTTGCATACGGAGAAGCTACCTTGGACCGAAGCAACGTTTATCGGTGGTACAAAATGTTCTCAGAAGGCCGAGAAGATGTGATTTGGGTACGAATTTCGCCGCAACCCATGTCATGCCCAAATCATTGATAAAAATCGAATGGCACGAGCCAATCGATATGTCTAGGTCCTCAGCAACTTCTCTAACGGTGATTTTCTTCACTTCATCAATTTTTTCGTCTGTTGTTGGCACGCACTTCGTCATTCACATCGTTTCTAAAAAAATCACTTACCCTCCATTTCCTTCACAATATATATAGCCATTAAGTAATAAATATTTCATATCAAAGCCTTATTTCCATTATTTTCCTCATGTAATAATTTTTATATTTGATTTGTATATCATAGTTTATCACAATTTTAAAAATTTGTCTTCAGCATGTAAACATAATTTTCGTTTATCTTGATTTTGTATAAAGAAAAATACTCATAAGAGAAAACATTCTAAAGAGAAAACAGTATCTACATGCCATGAAAAATGGGATAGTTAAATAATAATAGAATAAATGGAAATATTCTCTCAACGCCACAAAATATTTTTACTCTGTAAAATAGCATATTAAATGTTGTTATAAAGCTGGTGTGATGAAATTATAGCAAAATTTGAGAAGAGTTTAAGTACAATAATTATTTGGAGAAAAGATTATAATGAATTGTTTCAATACCGAACGATATAATCCGGTTTATTATTAAAAGTTCATGTTCAAAGCATTATAATACTGTGCTTGTTTCCGTGACATGTAGATGGTTTTAGCAATTTTATTTAGTAAATTTATTTTACAACAACGATATTATGCATATGTTTGCTCAGAAAACTTATTTTCCTTTATAAGCAGCCTTTATAACCTTTATACATTCAGCTGCACAAGTTTTTAGTTATATAAAATATCTTTTAAAAACCGACTTCATAGTAGTACTAAAAGTAAAAAATAATTGACTCAAAATACATACCCACTTATTAGCTATAAATAACTAAGTTACTTATATTTAAAGTCGGTGCCGGCATTATCAACCAACTTTAGTATATTGTAATAAGTAGATATATATTTTGAGTTAATTATTTTTTAATTTTTAGTACCAACTGTTTAAAAGTTAATTTTTTAAAATACATTTTACTTTAAAATTTTTAATGATTAATAATACTAATCATCACATTGTAACTAACATTTAATTATTTTCTTTGTTTGAATAATGTATTATTATTAAAAGTCACGAGGAAAAGCTAGTATTTAGATTATTTACAATATAATAACACAAAGAAACGAAGCGATAGTGGTATCCGCCAGTGGTTAGCGGTTAACCGTTGGGGAGTTCTCTATATACAAAGTCCAACATCAGATTTTGTAGAGCAACAATTACTACTTGAGGAGTTCCGTTCTCTATATCCGAAATCCCGTTTCAACACCTAACGTTTTTGTCGTATAAACAATTAAATATTACCGAAGAATACTTTCTGTGACTCGATAAATAAAGAAACGTAAAAGTAAAAGAACAAGATAGTAAAATATAATAAACGATATTGATAAATAGTTACGTAGAAAAAATAAGAAAAATGTGTAGGTTAATGATATTTTTAGAATTAAAAACAAATCGAGCAAATACAAACGTTGATTTGTGAAGATGTACAGAGTGTATTTTTTTAGTTAATACATGTTTTCCGTAAAAATTATATTTCTAGAAATGTATCTGCACAAAATAACGGTTATAATTAAATGATAAACATTATTGAATTGTGTAATCCCTTGAAAATTAGTTTATTTTTAGGTGATTGATGAATGATGAAATAATTAATTCTCGATGTTTCTATCACAAAAGTGGGTAGCAAGGAACTATGAAGTGAGAAATCCATTATTATTTCTTCATTTTATTTTAGTACCGGAGAAATTGTGTACAAAAAATATTGTTCAAAAGGAATTCCTTGATAAACATATTGGATTTTAACAAGTTTCTTCTCGTCCGCAGTGGAATCAATTTTGGCCCATATATCTGTCCATAATTGTACGTGTTTTTTTATACATTATTTATACATTTAATCAAAATGAGGTCGTATAATTTTATTTTAAACGCCACCGTTTAATAGATTATTTTATTTATTTCTTTTTCATAATTTTCATGGAACAAACTGACTAGGAATCAAAAAAGTTTCAAGAAATATTCTTCCAATGAAAGAGATTTTTGCGCTAGTGATAATTTTAATAAAAATGTACGATTTGAAAAATTGATTTATTATGAAGAAGTGACTATCTAACATCGACTTACTAACTATCTTTAGGCAATCCTTTTTGCTTATTTAAACTTTTGGATTTTAAGTTTCCGTACCTCGAAAGGAAAAACGGAAATCATATAAGATCCATCACGTCTTTGTCCATCCATCCGTCACAGTCATTTTTCTAAGCCGTTTGAAGTGGAAACTTGAACTTTTGAACAGTAAGAAGATATTTTAACCAGCATGTGTCTCAGATGCTAAAATATAACATTTATGCAGATTATTTAGTAAGGAGCAAATTAACTACCCGATTTTTTTAAAATTCCATATAAAATGTAGGATATCGTATAAAAGGGCTAGTTATATGGGCCTTGAATAGATTTTTATCATAATTTTGTATATATCTTCAGAGAAATATCGAAAAATATGCAAAGGGCCTATTCCTCTATCCTTATTTCCAAAACAACTTAACAAAAAAGTAAAAAAAAATACATCTATTTCAAAATTTGGACAAAATTTATAGAAAAAAATAGCGATTATTCTATATTTTATTTATTTTCTATATATTTACCATGTTTTTAATCTTACAAAAACTATAGTAAGCGCTAAATTTATATTGTGAAAATTAATGTTTGTAGTGTAATAGAAATGTTATGGGAATTTTTTAAATTAGACGTTTATATACTCTTTAATATTTCTGGAACCCGCGTCCTGGGAGTTATACTCGCATTTGACAGTTTTTAATATTTTATATAAATTCGCAAACCTAACAAGACCCACAAAGAACTTATATTCCTAATTGTAACTTTTACATTTTCAGTGTTTGTTCACTAAGAATGGCAATTGAGTCGTAATTTTTTTTTAACAATTAGTTCATTGCATAAACGCATTTTTTATAAGTTTTTAATTAATTTTATAAATTATATTTCAAATAAGATAAAAATTAATAAACAACGCACAAAGTCACTCCCACGAACTTCGGTCACATGACGAATTTCATTTATTTTCATTTCTTAATCTTAATAGCTATACTCGTAACAATACTTATAGAATATCCAGATTTATCCGTAAAAAATAAATCCGTGTAAAGTTTATTTTTAGCACTTTCCTTCGCAGATTATTGTCATGGTGAATATAATTATTTATCTGTAAGCGACAAGAGACTTACGCTTGATGTAATATTTATCGTTATGGTTTTGTGAAAAAATTGTTAAAAAATGAATGAGAATAATACAGATTCGTATCAGTCCAATTTAATCGAAGACTATCATTATTTTTAGTGAGAAAATTATATCGAAATTATGTATGGCTGAATTACTACTACTATTCATTAACGAATATATTATTATACTTTTTTCTTCAACTGTAAAAAATCTTTACATCGTCAGGTGAAAGGTTAGAGAAGATTTTCTTCAGAAATACATGGTCTCAAATGACTTTAAAATTTTCTTCAGTTTCAAGTGAAAGTAAGTCTTTGCCAAACTTCACTTCTTCTTAGAATCGAAGCATGTGTCATTCTAATTTGAATAAACGATTGCTCAATATATTAGAATGAACTGTTTCCATTACAGAGTCGTGTGGTATGTGAACAGTCTTCATTTAGAGTATCCGAATTAGTTCTTCATGGGTTCTGTTACGTATGTTTCTTGAACGTATTCTTGTTACGTATGTTCTTTGAATTTAATGTTGAGTAACTTTTCTTTGTTTTTTCCGTAAATTAGAGTTGGTTATGTATTTGTCTTGACAGTTTGAAAAGGTAATTCTGTCTCAGAGGCTTATTACACGCAGGTATAGGATGATCGCTCCCATATTGAAGGTCTGAAGAAGTTTAGAGTCAGAAGATTAATATATTGCCCAAACCTTTGTCATGTCGTGTATTGTAAGTCTTTCCTTTTGTATGGTGTGTCAATTATAATTTTCACATGGTTGACATATTTTAGATTGACAATTTCATTGTTGTTGGGGTTGCTCAAAGTGTATAAAGAGAAAGCGGAATTCTTCAGTTTTTGTGCGATATAATATATTTATAATATGTCCATTTGATTGAGTTCATCATTGTTCATCAAGACATTTTCTTTCGCATGCAGAGCCTTAATTATTATTCTCTAAGTTCATACACTCCTTAGCTTGTACGGTCCTTCACATTTAAGATGGCATTTTCTGTACACTCGTTATGTATCTCTGTGGGTGTGCCACGTAAAATTATGAAAAAAAATGTTTAAACCATCCATCACGTGACGTGGTCTTTTCACATTATACCTCGCGCGATATGTAAAATTTAAAAAAGATCCAACTGGAATAATCGCATAAATATTTTAAAGTGTTTGTTATTGAAAAAATATAAGGAGTAACTTAATCTATTACTATACCAAATTATATCGAATTTCTGCGTTACATACTTTACAAGAAAATTGGTTGTGACAGACGAGAGTTGAGTCACCTTATAAAGGGGCCTTTTCTTTTGAGATTTCTTTACTCATCACACTCTTGTCAGAGTAGTTGTGGTCTTGGCGATGATGCGTACGGTTGATCTTCTTCCTCGTTCTTCTCGACTTGTATAGTTTCTTTAACTATGCGTATAACACTTCAACTGATCGATAGCCTTTATAAAGCATTCTGTATACTGGTGTTTGTAACTGCCTTTATCAGATCTGTTCATCGGTTCACAAATCGTCCTCGAGTTCATTTGCCTTCAACCTGTTCCTACACCACTAGACTCTCTATCAAAGTTGTTTTCGGGAGATATGTTCGCATAATTTAGGGATACGCAATTGTACGATACACAACACTAAAAGTGAAAATAATGTCTGATGTAACATGAGTGTAAATTGCAAGTCTGTTTAATCGAAAAGAGTACATATGTAAATGATATAATATGAAGTTGTTTTGAAGATATTGGGACGTGTCCAGTAGAATAGTTAGGTCCACGAAGACGGGCATATAAAAATGTCATTTATGAAATTGGTTCTCTTTGTTTTTCTGGGGAACGGGAATATAGTTTCCCATTGAAAAGCTTCTTCGAATTACTTCTGAATATCCATTAATCGCAAAATATTTTTCCCGCCTCTATATGCAATAGAATAGAATAAAATTTTGGACCGAAAACGACTTGAATTTTAATGGCTTTTCCTCCGATTTATGTTGAATTGAAAGAAGACCAACGAACTATTTACTATGTCTTCTTAGTTGCTACAATTTAAGTGCATTTATAACTTATAATAATTTTACCTAAACTTTCGACAACGTTTCCAGAAAAGTCCTAAGCTTGTGACCAAAAACACATACACCGACCCAATATACAGGTTCCGTTTTAATAACCATAAAAATAATTCTAAAATTGATATTAACATACACAAGAATTCCATAATGTAGCAAGTTTATGAATGTTTACAGTTATTGCCATCCGTATTTGCAGTATTGAATGAGGCGTCGATATGACCGTTGGGATATTGCTTCAGTTGAAGTGTGCAAATTTGTGTGGGTAGAAACCGATTAGATTCGAGGCTGGTAAATATAGAGAAAAAAATTTAATTTTGTTTTAAAGAAATTTTCGTAAATGCACCTATATAAAAGAAAATTAAAAGAAGTGGAATTGCCAGGGTTATTTATGATTGTCTTATTATTTTTAACATTTAAGGGTACCTAGTTTATCCATTAAACCATTTACAAGTGGTAATATTATTTTTTACCACCTACGTATGAATATTGCCTATTATGTTTCACAAGCGTAAAAATATCGTGAATTATTTAAATTATTAGATAGTTTCCCGGTAAACTTCTAATAACTTTGTTTTTTACCTAATTTTGACCACCGATTTCAAAGATTTGGACGAAATTGTGTACCATGTTTTTTTTTGTTTTATTTACTTTATAAGTTTTGAGATTACATAGTATATCCATTTCACCATTTACAAATGGTAATATTATTTTTCACCACATAATTTTGTATATTGCCTAGTATGTTTCACAAGCGTAAAAATATCGTGATTTTTTTTCTAAACTCTGGGATTCGATTCTCGGTAAACTTTTAGTAATTTTGTATTTTACATAATTTTGGCCACCAATTACGAAGATGTAGTGACGGAATGGGATTATATATTTTTGGCTTTATTTATTTTATAACATTTAAGGTAAACAGCATAATAATTAAACCATCTAAATGATGTACTATTTTTCACGACATTTGTATATCTATTGCCTAGTATATGTGTCACAAGTTAAACATTTTTTAAACTGTTAGATTAGTTTTCCAATAAAATTTTAATCATTTTGTTTCTTATCTAATTTTGATCATCAATAAGGGAGAAGTTGGGACGGAATTGGATTATATATTTTTGTTTTTATTTACTTTATAATATATAAGGTTATGTAATATATCCATTAAATCATTGATAAATGGTAATAATATTTTTCACCAGATATTAATATATATTGCCTAGTATATGTTTCCAAAATATCCTGAACTTTTTGTTAATCTGTGAAATTATTGTTCCAGTAAACTTCGAGTAATTTTGTTTTTACCTAATTTTGACCATCAATTACAAACATGTAGACACGGAATCGGATGACATATTTTCGTAATCATTTTCAGTTGTTTTTGTACAAGTCGCTTTTTCAATTGATGATCCACGCCATACATGAAATTAAAAGAAACTTTAATTAGTTTATAAAATTTCCTAAATATTGTTAGATCTTAGCCTGGCATACAAGCAGATTAATAATATATTTTAGTATTAATTTAAATTTCGTGTTATACATCCATTAACCATTTGAGGGTAAAGATATTTTTGTGAACATTTTTAGCAATATTTCTAAAATTGAATTAGGTAATATTACAAAAGAAATATATTAGGAATTATTTTAAATCTCTCTTTAAATTTGCCTTCATAAAACTGAATCTTTACGTTTCATATTTTAGTCATTTTAGTTAGAAAGACAATTCGTGTCCTTTACACTGTAAAATCATATATTTGGGAAGAGCGCAAATCAAAATGAAATATGTATCATAGTCAGTTTAATTAAATCGTGTCACTAATTAATTGGTAAGGCCAAAATGAACTTCTGTGGTCTAAAAATGAAAACAAGAAAATAATTAATCGTGATTCGATTCATTATCATTATTTTGAACATACAGTAAACTATTAAGCTTCATTACCAAATTTCTCAATACGGGTTTGATAAAAATGTTTAAGCCATTTATCAAGTTTATGAGAAATTCTCTAAGTATAAATACCTTGTTTGTAATGATGTTGAAAATTACAAAATTGAACCGGTATAGTGCGACTACGGCTCGAATATGGAGGGTTTTATACCTCATTTGAAGTGAAATTATTTTATAAAACGTCATGACAAACATGGACTTTGCATCGCAATAAATATTTACTGATAAACACGGTGTACATGTATATTACCATCAATATCTCAGAAGCTAAAAAATCTGTTTTAAAATAATTTCATAATTTTCGTATAACTTTAGCACAGGCTTCTAAAAACTCTGTTTTTGCCATGATTTTAGATTCAGTAGTTTCAAAAATAAGGGTGGCGATATTTTCTATGTTTTTTAGCATATCTATAGATATGTGTTATATATCTTCATAGATATAAATGTAGGAAAAAATATCTTTTGGATTCTTCTAATTTTTTTTTATAAAATTAAAAAAAATAAATATCCATGTCAGATCCGACGTGCGACTGTAGTTTACTCCTTAGATATGATTGTCTTGGAATGTATAAAGTAGGAAACACTGTATATAAACATAAATATTGATATCATAAAATGTAAATGGAAAATTCTTTAATAAAAAAATGCTGACAATATAATTATTTTCAGGTAAAAGACTAATGAACGAGATCAAATTTATACAACAAAATTAAAAACATTTAGTAACTTCAAACTGAGAAGTTTAATTTTTTATAAACTGGAATAACATCACCTATAACTGATATTTACATGTATTGAAAAGGTTTGAAAACTGTATTGTTTGTGACATTTTTCCTTTGTATTAATCTCATCACTCTAACATCAATAATTATACAATTAATTTCCAAACATATAAATAATATTACAGATACTTGTATCCACAGAACTTGTATCATTATATGTATCTACAGGAAAGTAGTACCAATTACAAATCAGGGATAAATTTCCTTAGCATTGCTTTAATTTACGAAAGTATTAATACTTATTTATTTTTCACAATTTGTAATTTAATAATTTTTTACAAAAACACATATTGTATTTTGAGAAAAGTTATTTATTTATATTCTAAATAAAATTAAAAATTCTGTTAATGAAATTTAATCTGACCTGTAATGTGAATCCTTTTAACTATAGCTAGAATATTAAAATGCGCATTAAAATTAGTTTGCACTGCATGGTTAACTTTACCTATAGGCAGAATATTAAAATGTGCATTCAATTAGTTTGGACTAGATGATATAAGCCAGTGACTGCATTAATTCAGGAAGTTATCAATACATATTTACGTATCAATATATATATATATTCAGGAAGTTATATTATAAATTATATTAATTATAATCAATTTATATTATAAAACATGCATTAAATTAGTTTGGACTACGTAATACAAACCATTCTTTCATGTGGTTTCATTATGAAAATCTTACTTCATTGGTTAATATGCCATTTATTGAATATTTGTTTTACCAATATCTTACCATATTGTAATGTATACTTATAAACCCTTATTAACAAAGCTTGACAACATAAATGCGACTTTAATAATTATTAAATAATTCCATCATTTTGTTGTAAGACCAAAAATATAAACTTTAAATTTTTTTAGCTTTTAATTGCTTTAAACAATGTATTACATTGCCTTTTTCTTTTTATTTTCATTACTTTTGCTTTTTTTTTAAATTTTCAATAATATTTTCAATCATACAACAAAATAATGATTGTATGATTTAATATTGAAAATTTAAAAAAAAAACAAAGTAAAAGTTATGAAAATAAAAAGAGCACTAAAAGTACATAAATATGGTATATAAAAAATGAAAACGAAATAAAAAAAACAGTATTTGAAAACACAAAAGAGAATCAAAATATATAAGTAAAAATTAATTGTCTAAAAACGTATTTCATTTTATTTTCAGTTTCTCGGCAACTTCAGCAAGAGCCTTCGTTTCTCAAGTTTAACTTAACAAAATTACCTTGCGGATTTCATGGAGCTCGTCTTTTCTTCGTTATCTCAGTTCCATTTCATGCCTTGTGCAGTTTATTTTTAATTCTTCCATCTAAAGAAATTAACGTGAGCCGGATATCCGAATGCTGGCTGCTGGTACGTCTCCTGCGTATTGGTACATTCGTGTCCTCGTCCAACACGGTTTCCTGCACCTCGCCCCAAGGCTGACCAGCAAGAATATTTTCCATTGCCTCCAACGATGTTGGTAAAGTTTCCCCGGCTTCAGCAAAAACTTCGCTTCTGCTCGCCTATTATTGCTGACACGAATATGTGGATAATTGACTCTAATTAATTAAATGTTAATGGATGAATATCGCAAATTTACAAATTTCGATATTTTTTACATATCATTAAAAAAATGGCAAATTAGGCCACCTTCCACTCTCCAATATCAAGATATGGGAGATCGATTGCAGTAATGTTAAGGACAGAGGCCGTGCCTTTAGTTTTGGAAAAATAAGTACTTTAGTCTGTGTCTAATGTTGATAGGTTTAAATCAGATAGCAGATTTTTGACGGCTTCTAATTTGCTATCAAGTTGAGGGAATCCCTAAGAGGGACTTTTGGCATTAAAATCTCAAAGAGGAATTTTGATATCTGAAGAAGAAGAACAAAGCTGTTTCATAAAGTCTCTGCCAATTTCAGAGTTATTTGGGTGGTAGACATTTACAGTAGTTGTTGTGCACTTGGATAATAATAGATTGATAGCATGGATTTCAGTGATACGGTCATTAGGCAGGTTGTAAGCTGGTGAGAATTCCTTAAACTCGATAATTAGGATTGTAACAAGAAATGCAAAGCCTCATCCGGGATTATTCATTTGATCTTTCCTGATTATAGTGTAACCCTTGATCTGAAGGTTCAGGTTTGGATGTCGATGACCTAGAAACTCATCGATTTTCTGCTGTGTGCCGTTATTCTTTAAGTGTAGGAGATTTATTGTCCTCGTCTCACATTTGTCGAGGTGTCCCAGTACTGCAGTATATGCCGCGTCGCCCGTCCTGGACACAGTAGCTTGATGAGAGGCTGTCCTCGTAGCATATTTGTCAATGTGCCCCCGTACTGCAGGGTACGGCACGTCGGCTGCCCCGGACGCGGTAGCATTAGATATATCACATGCATTGCATTAGTAATAGAAGGAGAGACACCCACTGGATAAAAATGGAGGTGTTCCCCTACCCTCTGGCTGGGGATAGGGGAACACCTCCATCTCTTGTTACGCTCTCGTAGGGGATACATCACTTTAGTTTCAGACTTGTGGCCTTCGGTGCTCGTGACTTCGGATTGTCTTTGAAAATCTCTTCATAATTTTTATCCCGAAATATATTTCATAGTTTTTTGATACTTAAAGGTCATATTTCTTGTAATTCTAATCTTGCTTCCCACAGTTCACTTTCCGATATTTGAGTATTTGATATATATATATATATATATATATATATATATATATATGTATATATATATATATATATATGTATATATATATATATATATATATATATATATATATATATATATATATATACACAACTGGCTATTCTTACAACTTCCTTTGCGTGTAATTAGAAAAAAACAACCAGACAAAATTTCAAAATATAAAGTTCTGGAAAAAGCTCTGGCTTCTATCTTCTTTTTCTGGCTGCTATTATCATTCTGTATGCCAAATAAATCAATCACTTTTTTAATATAATTTCACAAAATAATTTCTGTTACAACTTTATTATATGCACGGACTAGAGCCCAAGTTTAATATTCGATTCTTTCAAGCGTTGCATATTTTGAAGCATATATTAAACGTATAGTATATTATATTAAAGGCTTTCAGAGAACTTTTTAAGGGGCAGATGAATTGCAAGTGATTGGTGTAGATTTTATACAAATTTATCGACGATGCACCATTGATATCTAAAGAACGGCACGACAGCAGTACTAATCTTTGTTTTATACAAATTGCCATTAGTTTGTTTGTTGTTTTATACAAATTGTTCATTAGTAAATGATTGCTTAAGTTATCTTTAATTCAATTCGCTGGGTAGTTGTTGAATATCTTAAAGAAGTAGTATATAATTTACTGATTTAATAAAGATTCACAAAAGCATGTGCTTAGGATTTATATAATTTTAAAAATCAACGCGCATCGGGCAAAAAAATGAATATAAATAAATGTACGTAGTATTAAGGAACCTTTATTCGAAATAAAATGTAGACATTAAATATTGGAAACGATTGCGAAATAAAATGTAGATATTATTATATGTCCATCATATTTACTAGTGTATTCCATTAATATATAAGTATGGGTAATATTTTTACTGAAATCAACAATACGAAATACGACATTGGTTTTTCAAAACTTATAAGTCCTTTACTCACTATATTCATTATCATTATTTGAATTTAAATGCATCTTTACTTGCATCAAGAAACTTTTCCCGAATTAAAAAGTTTTAGACGAAAAAATTAGTTTAAAGATGAAAAACTTTAGAATTTATCTTCTGTTGACCAGGAGGGTCACTCCTGGTCAACAGAAGTGATATTCTAAAGTTAAAGACGAAAAGTGTAAGAACATCAGTTCACGAATTCAACATCCATTTGAATTTCTTTATGTAAAATTATTAATTTTCAGAATATAGGCTCTACAAATTAGAATCAAATTTAAAGAAATAAATTTTATTGCAAATATTTCAATTAAACAGTTTCTCATGTCATTTGTGTCCCAGTGGAACTACACAAAAAAATGGAAAGTGTTAGCTGACTTTGGAAATATTTTTGATCGTGTTTAGTAACACGTTATTCTGGAAGTTGGTGGTGAAGGAGATTAAATGTCTCATGTAAGGGAGAAGAGAGCTTCTTTTATTATAAATTTAGAGGAATAGAAATTGTGTTTTAGGTGTTATATTCAACTTAGCGTTAAGTGCTTGAAAAAGAATATTTCGGACAAGTGCATTCATTCAAAGTTTCTGTTTTATTAAATTTCATATTTATTAACACGCTTCGGTGTGCATAAGATAAACAATTTTTAAAGTTTACTCTTTATCATTTGGGATATCATTTCACCAGCTTTTCGATCTATAATTAAACCTTGTTTATATATTCTGGTCTAAGGACCATCAAAATAATCTAAAGTTGGTGAAATTACTTATCACCATTAACACGTTTCGGATATCAACTTCTGGTTCCATCATCATACTGTGGTCATACTTTTGCCCGTTGGATCCATTAAGATAAGTAAAATGAGCCAAAATCGGTGAATCAACACTTCATTATTTAGGGTTTCTTGTGGTGACAAGATCAGACCCGACTTCCATCATCAGACCCTGCCCGCAACGTACACTGTCTCTTATCAAAGGACTCATAAATTTAAGTCACAGAGAATTCACTTCTAGCCACTGAGAGGTCTCTGTCGTCATTTTCTAATTTTATTATCCGATTCTGGCTACCATCTGTGAATAAAGTACTACTCAGTTAATCTAAGTTCACGACTGAAACAGAAACTGTCAAAAGGCATAAATTGATTGGGATAAGCACGTTATTGGCCACTAAATAATTCCTTATTTGTTGGAAAGCAAGATATTGAAAAGAAATATGTGGAAAATAAAATCGGTATAAAAAGCATAGTGGAGTACGTGAAACGTCTTGAGCGTACTTGTGGGTTTGCACCATGTTGTTTACGTCAACCGGAATATTAATTATATTTCTCACAATGCATTATTCTGTATATCACAACCGCCGTATCTGCATGTACGGCAACCTTGGAGAAAGGAGCTTCTCCTCGATCGGCCCTGTCCCGGCGCACTGTAATCTGCTCTAACTGTGGCCTTGTACTGTTATTGTCGAGTGTAGCCTGGCTCCTTCTTGTGGATATTGATGAAGTGGTCTCGTTCTTTTCCACAGTTGTGGCTACAGATACATTAAATGGTGGTGCTCGAGACTGCGTCACACCGCTTGAACCCGTTGCACTCATAGATGGCTGTAGTTCCTGCGCTTGGCTCAATCTAACACGTTCACTGTGGAGACGAACATGTTCTATCGAGGTTAAAGTGGGTCATCGAAGGCCGGAATCTCTCTCTGTTGCTAGCCGAGCTCTTTGCATGCCAGTTTTGTATGTTACATACCGCAAGCGTTGGCGCCGTATCAGAGCAGTCGTCAAATTTCCACGGAAAACAATACTTGTTTTTAAAGTCTGAAACTTCCAGTGGTCACAAATATGAGTTTTATGTATCACATCTATTATAATGTCGCTAGTTCTGTCAAACGTGATCACTCCCCTCAAATTGATCAATGTACTGATGCGTAATTAAACACAGCGCGCATTGGTAAACTGAGTTCCGAATGAGTCGTGCTTCACGTGGCTGCAGTGCCATTTACGCCAACAACATATGCACTACCAAGTAATGGCCTCTACCCTCTAAATTATGATTTTAAAATAATGCCGGTAGGTGCTATGCTTCCAAAATTATAAGAGGTCTTGCCATAACATATTTTGTAACATATAGTTTTTGCAAGTGCCCCCATCTCACCGAAATGAAAGACGTTTCACGTCAGAATGATTTATTTTCGAAATAACTAGAATTGAATATCTAGAAACATAATTCTAAAATCGCGCTTTATAAGACCTTTATTGAAGGATCATTAACAGGTCTAAAATTGAGATCATAAACTAGATAAGGCAAATGAAGGATTAAAATTAAACTCATTTCTAAAATTAATTTTTTTTAAGAAATTGGTAAAACATTCTAACACCTTTAGTTTTTATAACAAGACTCTCTTATATACATATAATATCATAGACAGGATATTGATTAATTGGTATTAAAATGATTTTTTTCGAATTCTTCTTGAAAATGTGATAATATATTTTTTAATATAAACCTTTATTGCGAAGAAATCATTTCTTTCACATTGACGAAAGATTACTTTCTTTCGACGTTTTATGTTTTCGTAAATGGAACCTAAAATCTAAAAACCATACTGAATAAGAACAGGCTATTATAGCTTTTCCTTTCTGCAAAACAATACCCGTGTCGCTGCCAATTCAAAACCGTACAAGGTGTTTGGTGCCTCATGTTGTATAAATTAACAACATAATATTAATGATGATGATATTTGCGACATTATGTGATCGTAAGTACGCCTGCACTGCAGTACACTCAAATGCTGCATTATGATGGGGAAGTGTATCTCGAGGACAAGATAAGTTATGAATTAAGAGTGGTCATAACTGTCTTATTTTGAACTCAAGATCCGTAAAAGTCTACTAGCTATGCTGATTTAACGTCACATGCGTATTAAGAATGAGTTATAACTCAATTTGTGGTTGAAAAAATATCGAAATTTTGATGTCGTTGGACTAACTTAAATTGTATTGCCCGAATTTAAAATTGTACTCATCCTAAGTAACTGAAAATTTTTCATCTTTAAAATGTCAAATTTTGTTTTCGAACGTATTAACTTTTCAACAGTTTTTCAAGAAAAAGACAAAATTTGCAAAAGAAAGTAAAAGAAGTAACGAAAAGCTATGTTAGATGTTATACAAAATTGTTAGTCATGACAAATATTAGTTGCGGATTGGAAAAGTACAATTATATTATTTTCTATAGTATGTACAAAAAAATCCACTTATTTCCTTCACTTTCTACTGGCAGCGTGACATAACGGACAAACTGCATGAAACTTTTCTTACACAACATTTTTAAATATTATTTCACAAAAAACTTGTTATTTAAATAAGAACACTGACCTCTATATTTTAACATAAAATAAATTACCAAAATAATTAACAACAAATTAAAAACAATTAACAACATAAATTAACAACATAAAATAAATTACCAAAATATCCTCGTGATATAAGATACATGCACGTTCACACGTCTCCATGCACATTATTCATTCGAACCAGAGTCATGTCGTTCCCATACAAAAGTTTTAACATTTTATAAAAATTAATACTCTCTCCTTCTATTACAGCTAACTTCATTATATTTAAACTATTTTAAAGTTTATTTTACCTTGTCAAAATGCATTCAAAATGTTTTTTTTATATTTAGTCGCCCTAAACTAATCAAAATATAATCGCGTTCATCAATATTTGTACTTTTTATACCTTCTATTGCCTTTCTATTATCTACTTCTCCATTTTATATATTTGCATTACTTTATTAATTTTTTTAACTTTGTTTCTATTTTAATATTACCTTCATCTGTTTTATTGATATCCATTCTTATTTACGTAGTTATACAATCCTGAATTTGTTTTGTTGTCTTTTAATATATCTGCCTATATTTATAGTAAATGTTGATTTCCAGGCTCCAGATCAGTCAGTGTTATTACTCATTTGCATTATCATCTTAAAGGTGAAAATAGATGCGCAATTTGTCTAAATAACATTGGAAGTGAAAACCTGAAAATATTGTCTATTACGAATCTGAAATGCAAGTTCTTCAAATCAAAATATTTTGCCAAAGAATGCAATTTCTACCATATTTGGCGATAAGTATACTTTTATTTAAAAATTACTGGGTATAAAATTTGAATCCACCGAAATAAAACACTTTAAAATATTTATTTGTAGATTGTCGTTAACGGCAAATCTATTCTTTGGTATGACGTAGTTTACGCCAGTTAGTTTAAAAACGTGTGAAAATACATAACTTGTAAGTGATTATGTACAAAATTTTCTGAATTTACAATTTTAATCTCACATGTTCCATTAATTCATGAAACTATTTGATTCATTGATATCATTAGAAACTTCTGTGCAGCCATCAACGACTTCTGCTAGCGACGATACAGGTCTTGTTGCAATTCTTTCATCTGCGTCTAGTCAAGGTCAACGTCAGTAGCAATTCTTTATTGGAAAGATATCAATTTTCACATTTATTTCCTTTACCTTGCAATCTATAATTTTCGTAATGAATTTACATAATTTATAATAAAACAATATTTTTATATTTCAGACTTTTATTGTCAAGGATGCAGGAAGCATTTCAGGAAAGTTTTGCTTCACTTTGTTGAAAGGTATGAGTGATAAATTGTCACAGTATGACGTACTATTTGGCAATGAATGTGAAAGAAGTGCAACATGGAAGAATATTGTATTAGTTGTGAGTGTGATGATAGTGGAAGAAAGAAATTATTGTTAAGAACAAAAGATGACTGTATATATTCGAAGAGAATACGTATGATGAATTAAGAATATTAGGGTAGATATTATGTCTAATATTATACAATAATGGAAAAAAAAATTTCCTAAACATACTTTAATTATTAAATAAAACTGTGCGACTTACTGTGTGAAGAAACTGTGTGAAGAATTTGCGATGAGACTTGTTATTTACTATCAGGGAATAATTTAAAGCACATAACTTGCAATATATCATAGGAAAGACCGTAAGACAAAAAAAATCACACTGCTAAATGTACTGTTAATTATTTATGACAGTAATTAATAAAAATATATTTATATTATTGTATCACCAATATTAAAATCACCTGTTTCCTTTACAAAAATTAGGGAGTTATTCATATTTTCAACGGGGAAATAACAACATAAAATAAATCTTTATTTTCTGCGAACGAAAACTTTGTATCGAATCATATACGCTGTTTATTTCCTATCAAAATTTCCGCAGTGTATTTGTAAAAATCATTTCTATGACATTCAAAATATATGTATCAAAAATTCAAGTAAGCATATGATCATAATAGGAAATTAGAATACTCCATCAATGTTTCGAAAATTGACTCCGCGGTGCTACTAGCATCAGTTTTTATCCCATAAACAACATTGCAACTGAAACAGCTTAATTGTCTTGAAAATTATAATAATAGAACTCTTGACCTCGCACTGCCTAACTGTAGTTACAGGCTCAGAGCAGCAAACCCATTACTTCATGAGAATCATCCATCAAATTATCATCTGACTTTTCTGCTTGTACTTGATTGCCATATCAATATTGCAACGAAAAAAGCAGATTTTACAAAATGTAATTAATGCAAATGTAACTACGATGCAATTAACGATAAACTGGAATCAGTACATTGGGTTAAGGAGTTCAATCTTCCCACAGCTAATTCTACCCTGGAAAAAATCAGCAGTATTTTTTTGTTTATATCATTGAAAAGTCATGCAGAAAAACAAATAAAAGAAACATCAAATATGATATTGTCCATACTTGATACAAGCAATAAACGAAAAGGAAAATTCGGAACTAAGTGAAAGATTTACGTTAACTTATCAAACTTCCCAGAATTTTCTAAATTAATATATCGGTTTAAGGAATTATCTCGTTATTGTTCCGATAGATACATTCGTGACACTGGAAAACACATCAATAGCAATATGAAAGGTTTTCTATCATACGTGTCATCGTTAAGAAAGATGGATGGTTATCTATCGTCAATAAATTAAAAATTACGAATCAAATTACACACAAAGAATATGCCAAATGTTCTCCGGTTTCTTTCAATCCACATTCAAGCAAAGCTTATATATCAATCCAAATGACACATGCGACATAAACTCACCATTGTACAAAGATACTAATATAATTATAATTTGCTTCACCAGGGATGAGATAGTCACTTCGTTTTAAATAAGTATATGTAAATAAAGAAGCCGGCGCAGATATATAGAACCCATTTTTAAAAAAAAATATTATAAAAATCTGTCCCCGTAACAATATTGTTCAGGCATGTGTATTGAGTAGGATATAATTCCCATATGCCGAAATATTGCACATTTACACAAATCCGATAATTAGTTATCTATGTAACATAATCAATTGGAACCGCAATGGTGAAAATTCTGCCCAATTTTGCTTAGAGAGATCATTAAGCATTTGACAACCGAGATCATTAAACGGTAGTTATTAAGATAGTGAACTACTAGCATTCATAAACATTTTTTATCACTAAAAGGCAGTTAGTGAAAGTGGGCTAAAATTTCTAAAATTAAACCCTGAATAGGTGTAAAGTTGAAACGAGAAAAACAAATGTTATGGTGAAACAGAAACGCCTTCTCTTACATCATAATTGAATGCGACATTTAAACAATTTCCTAACACGGAGAATGCAAAATCACTAATCTTATTAGCAGATAAGGTGTAATTACAAAGCAACACCCCAACGTCCTTAGAAAACTACTGACCAATATTGATGAACCCGGCAATGTAAATCTTTTTGAAAAATAGTTCACGGTAGGATATATTCAGTTTTGCATCACCGTATTTTAGAGGAACACCATGGATTTTTTCAAATTCGATCAATATTAATCATTCTCCTCGTAACAATATTACAATAACAATATGTAACAATATTTTATCAAATCAATTAATTGCAAGATATGGATTGATTACGTATGTCCAGATTTAAAAAAGCTTTTGGTAAGATTGATCATCTCATATTACTTACGAAACTCTCTTTTAATGTTATCAGGGGTAATTTGCTTCGCTGGTTCATATCTCATCTCAGCAACAGGCAACGCTCAATCACTTTACAGGTTTTATATCACCGTGTTACTGGAATTATAGGGGTGCTTCAAGATTGCACAATTTTCCCCTTATTATTTATCATTTTCATATATTATATCAATAACTGCTTCAGAAATGACAAGTTTCTGTTTTACATTGGTGATTTTGAGATATTCTTAAAAATAAAAGACAATATAAATTACATTCTCTTACAGAAAGATCTTAATAGGATCGATGCTTACTGCAGTACTTATAAAAAACACTTAAGTTACAATAAGTGCAAATAAATTATTTTCTTTAAAAATGAGAAGGTCCATTCCTATCTCTATGATATTGCTGGTATTTCTCCAGAGTATGTTCATGATATAGGTGATCTTGGGATTATTTTTATTTCAAAATACTCCACAAGTATAGGTTATTGCTGTGTTTCGTATTGAGTAGTGCAAGAAAACAAAAACATATCGCATGATTTAGGCATATCTTCTTCGATCTCAATTTTAATATACTCTTGCATTCTAGAATCCTTACTATAATACCTATTCTGATATGACCGAATGGGGAAAACGCGGTACATACCTGCTATGCAATATTGCTTTAAAACACCGAAAATTAACTATTTTAGATAATTTTAATGTTTAAATACAGCGCACTACCTAATTGGAGTATTAATTTGTGCAATATGTGTAATGATCGATACGATTATTCTGATATTCTGGGCTAATTGCAATTTCGTGTGCCCGAGAGATCTACCTGTAGCTCTACGTTCTTTCATCTTCCCACAAATATTTTACCTTGTTACACACCAAACCATTGGACAATTAAATGATCCAATAATAAAGCCGCCATATAAGTAAAACAGTAACTTTGTTTACATGGAAAAATGCTGAGAAATGTTCGTCATTTTGATGATATTACCAATTTGCTAATGGGAATGTGGAAGTACTTAATAATATGTTATATGTGTATATATGTATATATATATATATATATATATATATATGTATATACACACACATATATATATATATATATATATATATATATATATATATATATATATATGTATATATATAGATACAAACTCATACGTATTGTTTTCAGGTATTGGAAAGCATAGAAAAGTATTTAAATATATTTTAAAAGTAATTTAAAGTTCTTATTTGGCCCCTTTTATTCGGTACTAGATAATTAAATTTTTGAACTAACTTCAAATTTTAATAGTTTTAAAAGCCTAAAGTTTTTGACAGGAAACAAAATAACGGAAGCCAATATTTATAAAAAATATTAAATATTATCATGTTTTGTTAACATGTGCTTGATCTTCTATAATTCAATATTAATTTCTGAATTTAAGTTAGTCTTAAATTGAAATTTTTGCAAGCCTTAATTCATCATTAAAAAAATAATAATAATAAGTATAGAATAATATGAAGATTCTATAAAATAGTTAAAGATTTGTTTACATGAATACTACATTTCTGTTTCATAATATAAAGCAATTGCAAGCTTACGGAGTAATGTACTAACTGCGGTCGATATAACAAATTATTTCACTTAGGAAAAACAAGTTCCATTACAACCTGTGTCAGTTAGTGGAAAACAGCTGAAAGTGCTTTCGAAACTAATTTCTTGAAAAAAATTATGTTAAACTTATGTATTTATTGTTATATATTAATATCTAAATATATTATTTCTAAAAGGTGTTTTTTGGTCGAGCGGCTCGATCTCTTTAACTACTGCACCAAAAAAAATAAAAAAAATACCCACTTAAAGCTTATGTTTTCTACTTTGGGCGAAAAATATAAAAAAATTCGAAAAAATATTTTTGTTAATAAAAAAATTAATTTTTATAACAATTGGCATGAGCGCCATCTGTGGGCGACACATCAAATATCTTAGCCAAATTGTATACTTGGAACACGCTAGATGGCGATATAGTGCGAAGACTTCGCACGGGTCAGCTAGTATGTTATATATTTGCTTTTGAAATGATAAATAAGTTTTTAGGAATAAAATTAGGAATTTTCTAAAAACCTATCAAACTTTCTTATATTTATTATTCTTTACTCTCTATGGTGATAACTAATAATGACATTTGGTCAATAGGCTAACAACCTATTATACCTTATATATCACGAATTTAAACAGCAGTTTTTAACAAATTATTTTTAGATAATATTTTATCGAAAACGATAAGTCGTGTAACATTAAAATAAATTGAAATAAGTTAATTTAAAGAAATTGTTTGGAATTCATATTATAAATAACTTATTTGGTACTAAAAATAATAGTCACCCTAGCAAAAAACAATGTATATATGTCCACACATACACGAACGCATACAAACATATAAACACTCACACGCACGCACGCATTAACGCACGCATGCCTACGAGTAAGCACGCTTACGCACATGTGCTTGCGCATACAAAAAATAAAAATGTTTCACTAATTAAAGTTTATTTCATTAAATGTGTTACATTTGCTACTCCTCTTTCCGTTCACGTTGCATCTCTGCCAAATGTGCAAAGAACACAACCTGAAGTCGACTTCGTGCGGCACATGGCAGAGCTCTTATTTTTTCATGGTTTGCGTCTTTCTCGTTTATTTCCTATCTGCTATATCATCTATGTCTGCCACACAATAATTAAATGGTCGCGTGCGCACTGAGACCACGTCAGAAAATGAGGCACGTACACACTCGCTACTTACACACTTATTAGCCGTTACTTTTACAATATGTGCCTACGATTTCCTTCGAGTGAAATTCAGAATGAGAAAAGTTACCAGAATTTTTTTTATCTGTTGCTCTTGAGAATAAACTATTTACATACCAAATTTAAACAAAATCCGTCTAGTGTCTCTAATTTTCATTATTATTATGCAACTTGCATAGTCAAGCCAGTGGCAAAGTTAGGACGTTATTATTTTTTTGTTATATGTGAGTGTGACTTTAGCAGTTTATTTTAGGGATCTTTTATTTGGGTATAAATTTACTGATGCTTTAGGGCACAGACAAACTTAAAAACAAGCCGTCGCTGGTGTTATGTCATAACCATACTTTTTGTGCATAAAACTTAATATTAAATTTTGTCCGAAACTGTGAACATACGTATTCGGAAATATGATATAATGATATGAATAACCAATAAAAGAAAACTTGGAAAAAATATTTACACTCATTTTCAATTCAATCAAATGGGTAACCCATTTGATAAAAATAAATAATTAATAGATTAGCATCAAATTCAGAACAAATAAATATAATGGTCCCATTGTGTTTTTTTGTTTAATAATTAAAATTAGTATGTATGTAAGTATATATATATATATATATATATGTATATATGTATATATATATATATATATGTATGTATATATATATATATATATATACATATATATATATATATATATATATATATATATATATATATATATATATATATATATATATAGTAAGTGGATTAGAATTACGCCAAGATTTCACTTTTTTTTTGTTTATTATTGTTTTGTCTCTATAAGTTTCATATAAATATCATACCAATCTGAAAGATTTATATTTCTAGTTTATAAAAACAAATATTAAATGTCGGAATTCAATGTAATAATAATTTGTTTTTCGTACTGGATTATTTCCTTACGTATACAATGACACGTAATAGATTAACACAAAATCTGAGTTTTTTCATTAAAATTGGAAATAGCAGTAGAATACAAAAATGAAATATATTGTGCTATTATAACTGCCACGCGGGGAATTGTAATTTTTATATGGATATGGAATTGTCATTTCCGCAATATTAAAACTATGCTAGTATTATAAACATATGTACATATATATGTATGAAAAAGTTAAATTTACTTTTCGATTATCGTCAGGGCACTCGACACGTTTTTTTTCTTCAGAGAAATTAGGTTTTGCAGATATCGTTTTGTTGTTCCCAAATTTCAATTTTATATACATATTTAGTGAGCATGAAATATCCTTTTGATATTAAATGAAATGATAAACTAAATACTTAGAATCCAACTAATAATAATTTTTCGAAACAGTCGCGTAATTTGACTCATCTTCTGGTAAAGGGACAAAGCGGTATAAATATAAATATGTAAATAAATTCAGTATCAGAGTGACATTAACGGCAGCCATATTCAGTCCTGTCATATTAGATTCAGTAGCAAGTTATTTATTTAAGTTTATTTCCTCTTGATTTATGGGTTGTTTGTGTCCTAGGAGCTTTCATTCGTATGTTTGACGTTCTGTGATTGATGGTACGCTGTTAATCTAAGGACGACCATATACACTGCAACGATATGCTTGGACGCTCTCCCGAGTTGTGTTGTTTGTAAATTTGTAAAGAAGTTTTTAGTTTTTTTCTTTATATATGATACAAGTCATAAAAAAGGGTACTCATTTATTAAGCCGGCTTAAAATTCAAATTTTGCTTTAGTTACTCTTTTATATTTATTAGGAAAACTCTGAAAATATCTTTACTCACAAACATTTGTAAACGATTTCCCTTTATTAATATATATAACTTTCGCCATTGTTCGCTTATAACCTCATTAGTCTTACCGCTGTAGAATCGATACTAATATTAGTGTTCTGTTGGAAAATAATCGCATTTAACAAATTGCATAAATTGTTACGTTTAACGAAGCTACTTTTTACTTTATAGTAGTACCATGGTTCTGAATAATGCCTCAAATATCTGCTTAATATTCAGCATCTTCGGCATTATATTGCATGTCGAAATTCTAATTGCCTTTTACTAAATTTCTTTGGTACACGATTCCCTTTTATTAAAATATATAACTTTAGCAATTAGTGGCTTCCCATCTTATAAGTCCGACGGGTGTAGAATCGATACCAATATCAGTATTATATATGAGAATAATCGCATTTGGAAAATTGCATAAATTGTTACGCTTAACGAAGCTACTTTATACTTTATAGTACTACCGTGGTTCTGAATAATGCCTCACATATCTGCTTAATATTCAGCATCTTCGGCATTATATTGCATGTCGAAATTCTAATTGCCTTAAAATAAATTTCTTTGGCACACGATTCCCTTTTATTAAAATATATAACTGTAGCAATTAGTTGCTTCCCATCTTATAAGTCCAACCGGTGTAGAATCGACACTAATATCAGTGTTATGTTTGAGAATAATCGCATTTGCCAAATTGCATTAATTGTTACGCTTAACGAAGCTACTTTATACTTTATAGTAGTACCATGGTTCTGACTAATGCCTCACATATTTGCTTAATATTCAGCATCTTTTGTCATTTGTCAAAATAAAAAAAGGAAACCTTGTAAGTTTACTTGGGTGTCCGCCCATCATTGTGTATATCGGTTTACACAGAAACGGTTTGACATAAAATATTGAATTCAGCATTGTGATAAAGCGTAACAAATGCCATATATTCCAATCATGCCGTATATTTTAACGCTCAAACAATATCAATATTCAACAGGGGTTAATAAAATGAATAATCGATTGAATAATCGATTTGTTTTCTTAAATTTATCATTTCATATGGGGCATCAATTAAGTTAACAAGAAACCCAAAAGGCTTTCTTTTAATAAATTTATGTAAATCGTTTTATAGACTATTAATCGAGTTAAAATTATAAAAACCCGCTTTTCTATAAGTTCAGATAAGGTTTGCCGAAAAACAATATTGATGATTCCAAAGCTCATATTTTTTGATTAAATGACTATATTTTTACGCCCGTGAAAGATGTACTAGTGCGACATGAACATGAATAATAATGATATTAAACTTTTGTAAATATTTTAATATAAATACCATGTAAACTAAAATGCTTATATGTACTTTGTTGTGTACGCAAACCTCACACTACCATTGCTACTCATGTTCATCATAAGCTCATTTGTCATAATTTTATGTTATAACTTACATATCATGAAAAAAATTCCCGCAATCAAAGACTGAATACTGCCAAAATTGTTTTGTTATTCTACTTATTGTAATGAAAATAATATATAGAGATTATGATAAAATAGTTTATTTTTCACTATATGCAATGTGTCGGAAAAGGAAGCGATCAGACAAAAACATGGAAAATTAGGTCAAATTTCTTCGATGAAAACTCCCCTTTTATTGGCCTAAAATGATTATAGGTTATATGACTTTTTTAAATTTATTAACACTTAAATTGTTTTACATATGAAAGTCCCCTTCAACTATTTGGGTAATCGTATTAATTTAAAAGACAACGGAAAACTGATTACTTTCTTTTAAATAAAACTAAAATATATCTTAATATGATTTTTGTAAAATGAGATTTGGAATAATGTAATACATTAGGGTTAAAACATTATCCCTCCTAAATGGTATTTTTGTTCCATATTTCATATCACGTTATTACACATACTGTAAAAAAACACATTCATAATTGTTTAATAATAACGTCATAAATTTGTTCTATCTTAGACCTCCGAAAATATTAGATATCGTTCAATAAGTAATGTTAACTCGGCAATAAAACTATGCTAGTATTATATTTGTTTGAAGTTGTTAAGATCATCCAGCGTTTGTATTATGAACGATTATGGAATAGCTTAATAATCCCCGGTCCAGGACGGGAGATAATAACTGTTCGGTCAGATTAGACGAGATCCAGTTGCTTCGTATAATCATTCTGCGAACGTGCTTGTCGTTAAGTGTCTCATTTTTTAAATCCGGAAACAGCTATGGTGCGAATTTTTATTTTCAAAAAAATTCTTGTCTGAACGCATGTTTGAAATTAGTGGATCAGACGTATTGTCACGATCGAATGCCTATCGGATCACACTTACCTAAAATCAATAGATATCTTTGTCCGGAGATACTTCAAAGACATTGTTGATGCCAGAGAGCTACGACTAAGTGTGAAATATGGTAAAAGGTTGAAGTGGTCATAAACGCAACCAACGAAAATAGGAATGCGCTTATCAGACTAGAGCAAAACTTCTTGGGAAGATAAAAATTTGCACTGAAGCTGGAGGACTACTTTTGGAAATTTTTTAATAAATTCGTAACTATGAATTTATTTTTAAATTACACTCTATCATAGATGAATATTCTGACGTTTAGGGTTCTGTTCTTCAAAATAAAAAAAACGAACTTTTATGAGGTTACTTTGTGTCCGTCTGTCTGTCAAAGCCTTTTTTCTTCGAAAGGGCAGTATACTAAGGCCTATGATCTGACATTTCTGTAAAAAATTCAAGTTTTCTGGTTCACATAACAAAAACATACGGTCCTTAAATTTTATTATTTGTTATTTACACCGTCATGAAATCTTACCGGATACTTCAGGGAGACTTATAATCTTGAAAATCGACGTAATGGGAGACCTCATGTTACAAGTATAGGAAGAAATTAAGAAATCGGTGATTTGTAATTATTTTTGAAATTATAATTTTTTTTGGAAAATGCTCCTATGAAAGGTATATATATATAGATTTTCTTAGAAATAATTCAACGTATCAACTTGAAATTTTGCACAGTAATACATTTTATTAACTTACATATTTTGATATATTTATTTTCTTCAAAATATTCGTGTAAGATCAAAAAGGGGGTTAAAAAAAGAATTATTAATTTTTTAAATCAAATTTATTACATAAAATAAAATTTACTAGGGGCTCGTTAGGAGGAATTAATGTTTCGTAATTTTAAATTGTATATTTCAAAAGATTATACAAAGATACACGAAGAGAGTGTTCCCCTGCCTTCCTCATTTCTGAAACTACTGACCCAAAGGTTATAAATGAACAGAGTTGATGAATCTGACTGGAGTATTGCAGCAAAGCTACAATGATTATATTAGATCTCATAACTTTTGTAATAGGCACCATCTTTTATATGTGTGAAAGATATAACAGGCAATGCATTTAAGTGGTGAATAATTAATGTGTTAATAGTTTAACAGAAATTTTATATACCTTTAAACACGTGTCTAAATGCATGCCGAACTCTCGTAGTCCGAGTTCCGTACGCATATGTTTTTTTTAAATTTTAATAGTTATCTACAGGGTTCATTGGCTTTAAGATATATTCCTAAAATATTAGTAATGTTATTTTTTCTCACAACTATGTCATGAATGTCCTTATTGCTAGTTCAGTCGATTCGATAGTCCAAGTATATTTATTTACCGGACTTTCAAAAGAAGTTGCAGGAAAATAATTGAAATTGAAAAACTGAATTATTAATTAAAACAAAAATATCTTATCATGTATTTATCAAAAGGACAAATCTCATATTCGATCTGATACGAACCTTATTACGTATCATGCGATTCAAAATTTACAAACAAAACTTTCAAAAGGATTTTTATTTTTCTAACCCAAAATAATTATGTAGTGACGCAATAAAAAAAATGTAATGTGTTTTTTTCTGATAATTCTTATTTTATTTACGAGATATGGAATGGTATTAATTATCTCTTGTATTATTATTTTTGGAACCTTATAAATATAAAAAATCATTTTATGGAACTTTCCAAAAGCAGTCGATAAGTTTTAATTTATCAGATTAATAAATATGTCGCATACTCACCAATTGGTGAAGCACAGAAATTAGACCTGAAACTATAGCTATTTTTTTTATTAAACAGATTATTTGGAATTATTCCTAATCTAAAATGGGAAAAGTTTGGTACTCAGTTAATTTGATTATACTGGAATAATTTTATACCAAGTGACTCATTGTCAGTATATCGTTTTACATTTCTTTACATTTTTAAAGAAAAAACGAACATTGTGCTTAAGACTGATTTGAGGGAGGAAAACCGTTTGAAATTAATTTACTGAATGGTAACTGACAATCATATACCTCTAATTGTCTTACTACGTACTTTTAAGTATACCAGACATGAACCTTTACGTACAACGCACTTTTTTAAATACACACTTTTTTTTGCTGGGATACTATTTTGGTATACGTTTAAGTACGAATGAATAAAATGCGGGAAACTTAAAGTACTGCCATATACTTTTGTAACCTAACCTAACATAACCTAACCTGACGTACAGTTCTAAATAAACTAAACATGAACTTTTAAGATACATTTGCAAACAAATCAACCCAAATTGGTAAAGAAAAAGAAGAAATAGAAACATCGTTACTCACTTGCACCGCTAGGCGAACACAATAATAATCTCTTTCACAGAATATTACATTTTAATATTCTTAAACAGAACCACCCTTAGATATTAAAGAAGCCTGGAGAAATTGATATTTTTCTACTCTATACACCATCGAAATAGAAGAAAAGAAAAAAGTATTCATAAATTCACTAGTCTCATTTTTAAGTTGCTCAAGTTTTAAGTTATCCTTCGGAATAAAGAGACTATTAAGCTGTGTTCCCAAAAAAAATTATGTTTTCAATAAAGAACGTTTCTCAGTATTCGTAATTTCGCGCAATGGTAACAATGGCGAAAACTGTTATCGGAGAAAATTATGACTTTTCCTTGACTTATTCTCCGAAATAAGAAAGATAAGTAATATATTTTTTTCGATAGAAAATATTCAGGTAGTTTTTATCTATAAAAGAAAACAACGCATTACGTTACGTTTTGTTGAATTCGTAAATAAAACCGAATAGTCACGAAGCTTGTCCCAGATACAAAGTTTCATTTACCTCATATTCCCTATCATAATTTACGCGACAAATCGAAGCAATGACAGATATAATTTATTATGTAGAGCTAATCTAGGTCACACATACTCATTTTTTGTTTGTTTGCAATACTAAGCGGATTGACAATTATAACGAGTTAGCTAAATTAGTTCTACATCTCATATGTTATAGATATCGTTTTTGTGACATTCTCAGTGTTTTCTCAAAAATTCAACTCGCATTTTTGAAATAAGTATAATATGATCCCTTCACTATTTTACCTAAACACTGTTTTAATAGGTAGGGTCTTAATCAAATCGTATTGTTTTCTAAACAGTTCAAACAAATAATAGATATGACAATTGTTAAGTTGCAGTTTGTTATCTTTCATCATATTGTCAGTATGCACTCAAAAAGCGTGTGAGGTAAATGATAGAAATTTTCTTCAGGAAATTGCCTATTTTAGTTCTGTATGCACATCGTATGTGCTATTTGATATGATATAACTGTATGAATTGGTGCCATATTTCTATATATAGATGGCAATTATATTTTCACGTTTCTTCCATCTTGAGAGAATTTTTTGAGGGACTGCTAGCTTGATTGTTAGGTGAATGTAAATTTATTACAAAGGTTATATAAATATAATTAATATTTAACTTAAAATTATATAAGCGTTTAACATTAAGGAAATGATAAATGTAATAAAAAATTTAAGTATAAAAAACAGAACAACAAGCAAATAAGCTAAATTTCTAAGTCTACTTATAATCGAATTAATATAATACATCATGTAAATTAAATGTGAAATTTTGATATGATTTTCATAATTTTTTTAAGGTCTTAAATGCAGAGAGGAAATTTTCGCCAAAAATAGATTTTAATAATTTATATACATCTAATTCGGTGTATATACGATGCATAATTGGAGAGTTTGTTTTTCCATGTTTAAACTTTTAAATGTACTTAATTATTGACAGAGAGATTAATAGATTGATGAGAAAGAATAAATTATTTTTATACTAAATTATTTTAACCGTTCAAAATTTTATTAAATTTATTCGTTCTCTTCAAAATTGATTTAAACCGGTATATAGTAATACGTTTTTATTTCTAGATTTTCGTTTTAATTTTAAAACTCAAAAAGTACTGAAAAAAGTCCTAACGTAACGACTTAAATGTACTTATCTTCAGGTAAGTACCTACATGGAAATACATGCACTTATCGGAATACATTCATAAAATTTATGAGTCGCCATATAGCACAAAAATACACCACAGTACTCTATGTATACCAAAAAAAATTATCCAAGTAACATACTAATAATACGTTAAAACAGCTTTAAATGACACGTCTATCATATGTCTTGATTCTGAAGGGAGACTAGTAAGATAACTATCTTCATAATTTTTTCTCCAAAAATGATTCTATATGAAGTTCATAATTAAAGAAATCCTCATAAAACCCCAGACGAAATATGAGATTTCTTCATCATATAATTTCAACTTGATTAACTGCTGAGGATTAATTACGGAGCCAGTAACTGCGGGCTAATCCTCTCAGCTTCGAACCAATGGTAATAATACTTGTAATAAATATTCTTTATCAGACTCGAACACATGTGGCGGGTAAATGGTCTAGGTCGAGTAGTTTAAGAAAACAGTTACTTCACTCGGACTATGAGTACGAGTGACAAAAAGATTATGGTAATAAATTAATAAATTTCAAATATTTTAATTAATATATCAGAAATAAATTAAATTTATTAAAACATTTGAAATTTATTACTATAATCCTTTTGAGCGTTATGGTAATAAATTAATAAATTTCAAACATTTTAATTAATATATCAGAAATAAATTAAATTGATTAAAACATTTGAAATTTACTAATTTATTACTATAATCCTTTTGAGCGTTATGGTAATAAATTAATAAATCCTATTCATATATCAGAAACAAATTTGATCAGTATATTTTTAATTAGCGTTATTGAAAATATTTTAAAGATTTGTTGGTAAAATTGATTATAAAAATAACTAGAAATTTAAAATATATCTAGGGGTAAGTTTTCGTTTCTGCTTTTGAAAGTAAACTTCAAAAGAAATAATTTGGTAATAATACTTCATATTTGTTAAAAGAGTGTTTTTTTTCATTATGGGCTTAGTTCTTTATTTTAGGTCTTATTTCTTAGTACTTAACCGTTGAAATGGGTGCAAAACTCACTCAAATAGTAACTCATTACGTAAAGCACCATTGATGTCTACTTGTCTATGCGTACATTAAATTAACTTTATTTAATATTTAATGGTAAATTGGGTCTTGATACACTGAACCGCAAAATTAAAGGTCGCTTGATATTACCACTTATATATTATTGGAATGGAATACTTTTTTATCACAATATTCTACAAATGAACCTAGATATAATGTAAAAAATTTATTTTGAAGTATAAATAATCTTATTGAAATTAATTTGCTTATTAACCATATAAAACTATATATATAAAACTATTAATTTTAATGACTCATGAACAAACTAACTTCAATAAGAGTATTGTTTCAACTTGAATAAATTCCATCTAGTTCTATGAACGAAAACCTTGACAGATACTAAATGATACAGCATTAAGCAGTCTGAAAGAAAGTTGCTTGCAGTCGAAGACGGAAGAATAAATGAGACAACATTGAGCCCTCAAAAAGTCAGACAGCTACTTCACGAGAAACGAGACACTAGAAAAAGGTCTATTTATTTACCCAGCAAATAAATTGTTTCTCTTTGTGTGCTTAGAAATATTTCATGACACAAAAAGTTATACAAAAATTTTTTTCTTTTAGTTATACTTCTTACGGGCTTTTCTTAAATTTTGAAGACTTAGATCTTCACTCCGATTGTGTTTCCGTTTGTCTGCCTCACCGTTTTATAATCTTTACACTTCAACCTAGATATGTTATTATGGTGTGCATCGGTTAGAAATTTATTTTAAAATAAAACCGAGAGAGATATTTTAGCCTTTAAAGTATATTCCGAGGGCCCAGTCGTAAAACAAAAAATAAGTATAAATAAAATATTAATTCACTTGACTTTTATGGACGAGAAAGATGAACATCTGTTGAAAAATGCATCTACCGCCTGTTTTCCTACTAAAAATAACGACAGAAAAACTCTAAAAAACCTTCTCAAAATGGAAAGAAAATTATCGGCGGCTTTTTAAGTGTTACCTCTTTTTGTCTTAAATAATTTATTTATTAGAGTTTGTTAACCGAATGGTACAAACGCAAAATTATAAGTTTTCATCATAACCCTCTATACGTTAAACCATCATAGTTTTTCCAGTTTGCAAGAAATTTTGAAAAAATTTTATGAGAATATATAAATTACGTGAGCACACAATGAAAGAAAGAAAAACTTTTTGAAGGGCCTCTAAACCTCAAACTGAGGTACCATTTTATTTCTAGGATGCCATCGAGCGAGTATGATTGATTGAGTTTTTGCAACAAAATCGAAAATACCTGAGACTACTTTTCATATTACTTGTTCTTCGCAAAATGTGATTAAGTGATCCTAAATAAAAAAAAAACAATAAATCAATTAAGTTTTATCCAATGATTAGATAAGAGTGCAAACCCAAAGCGATTAATATTGTTGACATACACACGGATATCTTCCATTTTCCATATATTTCCCCGTTCACTCTTAGCAACTACTTGACTTTATTTTACTTTAAATGTTATCAAATATGCTAAAATAAAATATTACAAAAAGGATAAAATATTCCTATTTTCTTTTAAAATTTCTCGGTTTCCACATATCTTAACACTATAAACATTTACATTATTAATTCTATCTTCCATTGGCTTTCCGTCGATACAATACATATAAAGGACTTTATTTCTTATATTTTTTCATTGTTATTATATAGACCGATATATATTTACCTTTGATGAACGACGTGATATCGTCGCACACATTATAAAACTGCTTGATGCTTTTATGATGGATGTGTCTTATTTTATTTTCATCTTCTTTTTCTGTTTTTTGGGTAAAACCTAAAAAGATGCATACATTATTTTACCTGTTACTTTCGCAAATATTTCCCAAGTATTTCTAATATACTTTATTTCAGCTTCATCAATACTATATTGGAAATAGCTCCGCATTTTGTTTTCATGAATATATCCATGATATATTTGGACAATTTGCAACAAAATTGAACAAAAAAATCCCGTGTGATATGTATCTATTATTCTAGCTATTGTTTTTTGGTGATGCTCTTTTCTGTTTCTTTTTAATTTATTAAATTTTCAGTACAGGCTAATATTAGCATTTTGTTAAAAGTCACTCACTTCCTGGGCATGAAAAAAATAGTTTAACAAAAAAAGTTATTGAATAAAAATGGTTAAGCTAAAAATTTTACAGAGGTGGATTTTGCTAAACTTAAAAAATAAACAAGTGTTGGAGGTGCAAGAGGAAACATTTATATGTTTATAACCCATCAAAGAAATGAAAAAAGAAAATGTTGAAGCTTAAGAAAAACATGTTTTAATTAAATTGAATATAAAATGTGTAAATATAACTTATGACTTTGTTAAAAATTTATATAAGCAAGAAAATATATGCCTTTAATTCCACGAAGTAATCAAGGTGAAGAGAGCCTCAAAATGTCACCGATTTCATTTCATTGCATAATGGTTGCTAATTCATTCTAAGAAAAGGAGACCTGTACTTGCGGATATTAACATAGTTGTTGTTTCTGGAAGGATCCAAGTTCTTTCTAAATGTTTTTTTTATATTCTGTATAATATTTTTAAATTTTGCAGACCATATTTTCGTACGTATTTACTTTAGTTACATATTTTATTTTCATAAAACCTTTATCCCTCTCTCAATTAACATTTATGTTTATGAAACATAATTTTTAGTTACTTTGTAGATATTATATTTTATATTCAAATAATGTTCTCGAAACTAGAGACCATTTGCCATAACTAAAATTACCTATGTAAAGGATAGCGACAAAATTCCATACAGTGTTGAGCTCAAGTCTTATCATATATATAACAATAAAAATATTACTCTTAAATTGAGAAGTTGAAAAAATAAGTTCATTCAAATCGTCAAACGGACAAATAAGAAATCTAGCATTCGTTAATGACAAGTCAGGTTTTTTTATATTTTAAAAATACTAGCTTTTTGAAAAAATTATATTTCTTTTCTGCATTTTCACCGGTCTCATCTGTTCAGATAATCTTATTCTCTACCTATTAATATTTCCACCGAATTCGTTTTTAGAATGATTTACGTAAATTTTAACACTCACTTCAATTCTGATTTGTAAAAATAATGACAGAAATCGCGGACAGTGGCGGTATACAAATTTATTTTCTTAAACCTCTAATTGAGTTTCTATATGAGAACACACACTACGTAAATTACGCTCGTTTTTATTGGAGAAAGAGTTCATTTCATTTCACAAAATTGCTGCATATACACCATCTGAAAACTTTCGTCGAATCTGCATATTATCATATTTATATAAACTTTTGAATCGTTTTTAAGATTAAATCACTGCCTTATTAAATGTTGTTGATGATATAAGTTTGGTGATGAATAGCACACATTCCGTTATTTTTATTCTCCATGCCTGTTATTATACGGATGAAAAATTAAACATTAATTAAAAATTAATTAAACTCTGTTTATGAGAACACAAAAAAATTATCAAAATATCGAAACACTGTTCTAACTGGCCTAATGCTGTTACTGCAGTACCGGAAAAAGGGTGCTTTTAAAAAAAGGTGCAATTTTTTTAAAATTATTGTTGACACCGCAGTTATAAAACTTGAGTTAAATTGTCGCTTAACTCTAAATTCAGACTTAAATCTGGTCGGTCAATTTATTTACAAATTAGTCAATCTAATCTAAACTCAGGACATGGTTGACTATAATAATGGACTTCTCTAAAATATACGGAAATCATTAATTACAGTTGTCATTAGACAATTCTGTGATTGACTTCAATAGCACTGTAAAGGGGTGGGACCTATTGATAGATCAAAAATCTTAATCGGCAAACCCAGTAAATGGTGTCAGTTGTCGATTCTATGGCAAAATATATTTTTGAAATTATATCAAAGATCCAGTTTGAAACCAATATTCACTTCTGTCGGATTTTTGTTATCTTTTCTTAACTATGGAGGGGTGTCCTATCCAGATCTAATCGACTAATTGCTTAACAAATTTATTATCTTCAAAATTTTGCGATGGGTGGCAATTCGCGTTTGGTTACACGTTCTTTCGTCACTTCATAATATTCTACAAAAATTAGACATATTTTTTTATCCCGGTTTCTATCTACCCGTGGCATGGTTTTACGTTCATAAATCCTACCTATGCTCATTATTGCTAAATATAGTACGTTCTGCCATACGTAGGATAAATATTGTGTAGTAAAGGTTTAGTTTTTTATATTTAAAAAAAAATATCGTTTGTGTGCTCATTGCTAAATATTGTGTGTTACGTCATTGCTAAATATTGTGTGTTACGAGTATTTCATCTTTATTTACACCGTGAAGCTATATAATTAATTATATTTCAATATAAGAAATGCACCATACCTATAAGCTTTCAATATATTTTTAAAAATCGTATTGTTCTCTTTTCATTAATATCCTGTTTTCCTTCATGCCTTTTTCTTTTAACTTTTCCTTTCTACGTATAAAAGTTTGAAATTTTTTTTATGAATAATCAATATTTTCTTTAAATTACTTGCCAAAATAGTTGTTTGTCGTAATTAATTTCTTAGATTCCTTGAGTGTAGTCAACTGGAAGAAATTGGTCTTGTAGCAATAAGCCCACTGAAAGTAAATTTATGTTACAATCAAAACGAAAGAAACGCATTTGATGAGTTTGTACAATATTAGTTATAAAAATTTGTCTATTACAAATGAAATTCATGAATCATGTTTATTAAATTTCAAGGTAATTCACCAAACGAAAATATTTGTACTTATTAACTACAAACAAGATCGTAACTTTATTTTTCTCTTAACAGGTTAATGTTGCGTATACAAATATAATAATATACTGGAGAGCGACATTAATGGATGTCGCATTCGATCATGTCGCATTAGACACTGTGGCAACTTTGTTCTTCGGGCGTATCCTCTTGATTTATGAGTTGTTGATGTTCTCCATAACTCCCATCCAAATATTTGTCGCTCCGTGATTGATGCGACCTTGTCACCTTAGTGAGCAACTCCCACGCAATTGAGATGTGGTCGCACATGCGTGCACAGGTAGCTTCTACATAATTGTAATATAAATCCTTAATATTGTTGACGTTTCAAAATTTTGATAATCTTAAGGGTTAACGATATTTTATGAAATGATACAGTAAAGAAATCGCTTAAAAATATAAGATTAAATTTTAGAAAAAAAAACGTATGTAACGTCTTAACTAATGGTAAACTACATCTAACTTGATTCATCTCATTGATCTCATTTAAAAGTAAAAAGATATCTATGATTTACTGTTTAAAACGTAGTAAATTTTTAAATATTTAGTTGATTGATGGCAACAGTAAAAGGGTAAAACTTTAAATAGAACCCAGGTCGTACATTATTCCACATTACTATTAAGATATAATTTTGAAACTTAAAAGAAAATACTAAAAATTACGTATTTCAAATAAATATAAACCAATTTATCGATAACTTAAAATGTCTAGTAATGTAGCAGGGTCAGTGCACACTTAGAAAGTACCTAAAAAATCTAGCACTAAAAAATATTCCATGTCTTAAAAATTACCATACTTTCAATTTAGTAACCTATAGTTTATAACGAATAAAATGTGTACTTGCAATCTCCATTAAAAATATTAATTTAATTCAAAACATTTTGGCTTAAACATTTTTTTTCTATAATGTTTAAAGGAATAATTATTTTTAAATGTTTTCCTTCTATAATTTTTTCATGGTAATATCGCATTTTACGCTACAAACTCTATTTCCTGAGTTATACGGAAACCAATTGATATATATATATATATATATATATATATATATATATATATATATATATATATTAAAACAAATAATATTAAAAACGATTCTCTTCTATCGATGTCTGCTGCTGAAATTTTTAAAATTTATATTATCTGATTAAACTTTTTCAAATATTGTCAGTTCATTAACATTTATTTCTTTATATAATATAAACACTACTTATGCGAAAACGTTCAGATCTTGACAATATAAGATAATATAGTTTTATCATTTAAACTAGTGACTCAAACAGGGCGTAATCACTGAACTAGAACGTGTCATATAATATATATGAAAGATATTCCCAATATATTTGACGAATGGTTTCACTTCTTAGTTGTATCTAGACTCATTTAATACAGTAGAAATATTAATTACTCCCATAGTATTGCCACTCTTATGGCTATAAACAGTTAGGACATGTTTGATATAAGGTTTAATTACTTTCTAAATTTATACAGTAGAGGTGTGTGTTATATGCGTTTATAGATAGGACTGCAGGTACATTTAATTTTTTTTCAGCAATTATGTTTTCAGTTTACATATTTTTACCGTAATACGTTGTTTTTGACATTTAACCATTTTGTAATTATTTCGTTAATGATGAAACTTAAGATTTTATAAATTAAAATAAAAAGTTATCTTGTATTAATTATTTCTAAGATTAAGAATCACCTCCTCATCACTGAATAGTTCTCGTCACCAATTTCCGAACCATAAATGTACCCTAGTTTTGCTAAATAACAAATTTATATTGCTCTTGATCATGTTTTGTCAGATTATTATTATTCAGTATTAAAGAATTTTATGGAATGCTGTCAATTCGATGATCATTCGGTAGTATACTATTATAAATAAAAAGGGTTCAGAAGCGAAAAAAGTGGTTCATAAGTATGGGATATAGTAGGTGACATACACAAAAAAAAACGAAATACAGTCGAATTGAATACAGTTGAATATTCTGCTTTTTTACAAGTCGTTTAAATATAGCCGCTCAATTGGTAGAAGGTGGAAGGTGACGCGTAAACATAGCAAAATTACTTATAACTAAAATACCTTATTACCTTAAATGATTAACTATAACGAAATTATCCTAAATTTTTTTTTATTTTCGTAGGCATATATATGAGCTATAATATTGAAATTATATATATGTATATATATATATATATATTTATATATCTGTGTGTGTGTGTGTGTGTGTGTGTGTGTGTGTGTGTGTGTGTGTATCTGTGTGTGTGTGTGTGTGTTCGTGTGTCTGTGTGTGTACATATAACACAAATTTCACCTTTATAGCACGATATAGCTCATACATATGCGAGTAATGGCCAGTCGAACGTGGCAGAACTAGAAGATTTCCTTGTTTGATCACGGTACCCTAAAATGACCGATACAAGTTGAAATTAACGTGCCAAGTTTAAGTCAATTAAATAAATGTTTATAAATCTACGTTTAAAAATAATACATTTTAGTACGGTTGTATGTTAGTATACGATGCTTAAAACTTTAATAAATTTTTAATAATTGTTTTTCTTGGCCAGATTGGACACATACTCGCTCAATTTTGTACTGTTCTTTTAAACTTTATATTAATTGATTAGGAAATTTTCTACTAATAAACTTCCATCGAACTGCTAATGTAGAGAGAGTTTGAAATATGTATAAATATTGTATAGACCAATGAACACAGAAGGGGACGAGGGTCAAATTTTACTTTTTAATTTAACACAAATTTTCAGAAAATTTTCAGTTTACTTACTATTATAGAATGAAATCTTCTCTATAATTAGTATTTTTTTCTCCAATAGCATAAACAGGAAAATAAATTAAATGCACCAGCCTATCTTAGTTTCTTTTACAAGTGCGTACGCTAAAAACATTTCGATATTGGTACACTAGTATCACAGATGTTTTTGTTAATAACAATTTGGAGCAGATATTTAAAGTGTGTTTAATTATAACGTCTACAAACCCATGTATATTTCAATAGGTTATACTTAAAAGTATTCCTAACGAAATTTTGGAGAGGCCAATAAATAATACGAAAATCTCTTTAGTTCTCCGCATCCGATTTCAATTGTTCAATGTTTATCAGATATCAATTTCGCTTGGGATATCAAATGAAAGAAAAATTTATAAGTAATCCAAAATTGGTTTATAATTTTATGTAAAGTAGTTTTGGAAAGTTTTTTTTAAAATCTTTCAAAAGTAAATTCCTACTCCTCTATCTCCAAAATTGTCTTGGTGAAAATTATGAAAAATTTCTATAAAGTTTAACCGGAAACTCCAAAAATGATTCTGAATTTCATACTTTTTGTGATGTTCACTATATTTTTGCATTTGTGAAGATATACTAGACAATATATTAAAACAGAGAGAAATTATATTTCTGTTTGTAAATAAGTTAACCCGACTTTGCTGTGGTGAAAATGTCTACATGCTCACATTCTCTTTCAATTAATAATTTGTAAGCAACGCTCGGTATAACTAGAATTTAAATGGCTTTTATATGGGCGTTTTGAATACTAAATAATATTGTATTAAAATATCAAGACAATTTATATACTATTTAAAAAAATGTAGTGCTTAATACCATAATGTAGAAGTAAAAATTTTTGCAAACGTTATACCAGAACTGTGTTTGTCGGAAATATTTAATACGAAAATTAATAGTAGTCATTAGTAGTACTTATACAAGTAAATTCATGAAAACACTTGAACAAACAACAATGCAATGCAAATTAAACTGAACATATTTTATCCACTTTACACCAAATAATATAATGAAGGTGATATTTTAATGTATAGAAATAGGTATGTTCAAATAAGTTTCAAAACTTTTGTAACCCTGTAAAAATATAATACATAATATATAAAGATATCAAATATCTTATATCTATTAAGATAAAATGTAAGCCTTCATTTTAAACGTGGGCCATATGTAAATCGAGAGTGCGGACGAGAGGGAGTTTTATTTGGGTTATAATAAAAAATAATATATTTAAAAAAACTATATAAAAAAAACAAAGAGAAGAAAAAAAGCAAAGCATTGAGATTTACGCCTAGATTTTCGTTGCAGTCTGTATGAAATCCAGTGCTTACCATTGCGGCAATGGCTCACTGGGTAAAGTAACGAAATAAAATATATATATATATATATATATATATATATATATATATATATAATATAATATATTCGCTAGAATGAGAAGGGTATACAAATAATGCATAGATAGACGAAGGCGCATTCATATATTCATGTCGTAAGTTGAGGTGGTTTATTTGGCACATACGACATAATTTAAGGATTATTTTTATATTGATATTCGGAGAAATTTGGGTTTTTTTATGGAAGATCAGTGATTTTTCCAAGTGGTAAAATGTAGGACTACGAACTTTTTTCTTGATTGTACGTAGTTAATCAATAGAACACGACAACTAACCGATCTATTTGGATCCATTTTGCATACGACTTTTATAAAATTATTAATTATTTGTCGTAAAGAATTTTTTTAAGCAAGTATTTAATACCAATTCTGCGTTCAGAATCACAAGGCGCATACGATACAACACAGCGATGCGCATAGAGTTGTCCAAGAACGATCAGGGTTTCTATTTAGTAGGATACAAGACTATTTGTTCGCCTATATATAGATAATCAGTATAGCTCAGTACTTAACCATCTATTTAAATCCAATTTGCTTAGAACTTTTTATAAATTATCAATCGATAGATTATCAATCGACTCTCATAAAGTAATTTTGTAAACTACATAATTTTTTATTCACAACCTGTACTCAAAATCATAAGGCGTTAACGGTAAAAGCGGAGCGTCACGCCAGCCAAGCGGGTTAAAAACTTTATTGGATTTGATACCGTGAACGTAGTGCCAGAAAGATGGTGTCTACATGCCCTATTTTACGTCAATCTTTAACGAAAGTCACAACGAACTTATCTTATTGCACACCTAAAGTGTACGTTAATTTTGTAGTAAAAGTTACCTTTTTCAAAGTTGTCTAAATTAGATATATTTAATTAATAAATTATAATTATATCATATATATATATATATATATATATATATATATATATATATATATATATATATATAAATTGGTGTCGAAATAGATAAACTGAAAATATCTTTACTATTTTAGCCTTTATTTCAATTCAAAATATAATGTGTAAATAAATATCATTTAGTCAATATCCAGAGATCTAAATGAGCCCTGTAATCCCACAAGATCATCGAATATGCTTTTAGTGGAACCAATCCGTTTGCTCTCGTCAGTTTTAAACTGGTCCTGCTTCAGGAACCACTCCTGCATTTCTGTTGTGGTCAGCTGTTCATACAAGTCATCTGGAAAAATTTGCTACATTTTTATTATTCTATTAATAATTTAATCACATGTTTGACGTGCAGTTCGGAAGTTCCCATAAATTTATTCAGTAAACACCAGACTTGTTGAAGATGGGAAAAGAAAAAATCATTTTAATTTAATTCGGAACTATTTTATTTTTGTATACCCGGGCTTAAATATTTAAATAATATTATGCCACATGGAAAGATAGATATAATTCAAGAGGACCTGGCCTCGTTCTGGCATAAAATAATGGTAAATATATTTACTAGTTTCTAAGTTTCGCCCGATTTTTACAATTTCTGGAGACAATTTTTAATGTTTTTCAATTTTAAAATTCAATTAAATTTTTCTTTCGTATTTCGCATTATCATTATCCAACACTATAGAACTAATAGCTAGATATATCCAAAAAAAGACTTAAAGATAACAAAACATTCTGAAACAAATTTATGTATTTCAAATCAGACTATATTTCGCAAATTTACAAATTTCCCTATTTCCAATCAGACCATAATTGGCGAAGTTAAAGCTGTCTGTAATGGCTGATTTTTTTTTAAATTTTGGCCGGGGAGTATATACCGATCACCCTAAAACTGAATATCCTACCTGCGAGCTGTGCGTTAGCTTTATTATTTCCTCCCAAGTCAGATGGAAGAACACTCTTTGGAATCAGCTTGTGGAGACTCTCTATGTCTTTGTGAACGTGTATTCGACTTGCGATCTTCTTGCTCAACATTGGACGTACAAGTGTTATAATAAATTCTGCGTACGACGGCACATGAATATAATGTAATCCCTTTATTTTCGCACCAAAACAACCCTGAAAATTACGTGAGATATTTAGTATCGTGGAACGAAGTTATTTAATTAATTAATTTGGGAATATTTATCACCATTATGATAGAGGTTAAAACCTTGTTAGAATTGTTGGTTAAAATTATTGGTTAAAATTACTTAGCATTTCGATGACATTGTGTAAAAAACAAAATATTAACTATTGTACTAAATATATCGAAAAGTTTGTTATATTTTGAAAATGTAAATATTCCATTGTCATAATTTTTTTTCATTAATTTCAAAAGTTTTGGAACACCCGCATGAAATTTTAATTTTTGTTTCATTAAAAATAAGAAATGACATTCAAAATTAAAGGTCTGAAATTTATAAACAGTGAGGATAATATGCAGAAAGAAACTCCTTTTTCGCAAGGTTATTTTTTTATACAAATCAAAAGTATTTCAAAGGGCTTATTTGTAATTATATCTAAATTGTAATAATTTTTGTTAACGGTCATTATATCTTGGTTCCCTCGAATCTATCCAATCAACGACGGATACAATTTTAAGGTCGGAACTGGAGAATCCGTTCCGACTTTAAAATTATGCTCACGTTTTGAAAGGAACTGTAATTGTGATTTTTAAATATTATATTAAAAGTTAATAATATCCATAGTAAATTTCTATGTAAGTGTAATTTTTTGATAGTTCAAACTTTTGCCATTAAACATAGATTCAAATTTAGCAATATCTACATTTCAATTCTATCTGAGTAAAACTTTGTATCTTCATGTGTCGTAATCAAAAATTTTGTGTCTTCATGTGTCGACATCTAAAGCAATTAAATATTATTTTGTACCAGTATGTAGATAAATAATTTTTGACTGACTGAGATAAATAATTTTTATGAAAAATATTTTATTTTTGTTTTTTTTTTTCTTTAACTCATATGCTTATTGTTGTCTGACATTTTGAGGATTTCATAATTAAATAAGAGTGAATGAATATTTTTATCTCCAAATTGCATACTTTCTGAATCTACTGACTACTCGGGAGAAAGAATAAAAAAATAAAAAGGCTTACTTGGAGGACAAAAAGCGTATTCTTCAACAAAGTTGGAGTAACAGGCATCACGTGGTTTATTTTAATATGCTTGCCATCAAAAACGTAATGATCACCAGTAGACACATCTGAAGAAATCTTGTAATCATAAGCTAGAAAGGCCATCTTAATTACATCGTATATATTGTAATCGGTAAAATCTTCACAATTACATCTGCAAAAGAACGAAAATTTAATTAGATATTTTTTTATGTGAATGTTGCAATCTTTAACTCAAACATTTGACACTAAAATTGCTTTATCGCCCTTAATTAAGTTTTATCACCCTTAATTTATAAAATATATATAGCTAATGAAATAGTGATATTGAATGTTTACATGCAGGATACTTGCAACAGAAACCAGGAATTACAAGTATCTGAGTATCAGTATAGAAGCCTAGTGAAGGAAATAATCAATACTTCGTTATTTTTGATAAAAGAAAACATGTTTTCAGCCATTTCTAAATATATGAGAGCCATTTTAAGATTAAATTATGCGATATTTAAAAAAAAAGATTTTTTATTCTATATCAAAGTAATATTTAATTACTATATTTGAGAGCTTGTGGCCTCAAATAGTGTAGTGCCAATATTGTTATATTCATACTT